>JAVSBS010029464.1:80295-121111 GCA_033124195.1 Coracias cyanogaster | reverse complement strand
AATAAAGACATTCCTTCAGATGAATATTTTGAATTGTCAAAAGTTGCACAAGCTAAGGATGTATCTGTGGGCCCAAGACAAATAAGTATATATTACCACAGGAAGATTTCTCTTATTAGGAAGCCTAGATACCTTAAGAAAGGTATCTCAGTAGTTCAAATGAAAAATCTCTCTCCACAAGTGCCTGTTCACATCTTTCCACTGACAATATAGGTATCCTTGGGTGACATAAACAAATTTGGATATCTGATCTTAGACAGCTAAAGCACTGAGTGAAACAAATCCGGGGTTTAGTGGGTACATTTCTATACTGAGCATGTCCCAACCAATGGACTTGAAACCCATCAACATGTTGGTAAATAGCTAAATGACACAAACGTGTACAGGCTCCTTACTTCACTCACCTCAGCGGGAATCAGTTCATTTGGGGACATACTAGATCAGAATTGGTAAGCTTTGAGTCTCAGTCTTCTGGAAATGTTTTTGTAAGATGTTACACTTTAAATGCTAATGAATCAGATATTTAATCCAAGGGGTCACACCAGACTTTTGTTAGAGATTCAGACTTCAGCCTAGTTCTCTTCTCCCCTAGAACACACAGGGAAAACAATGATAAAATACGAATCAAATGTGAGATACAGACAAATGTTTCCATAAAGTGTGTTTTTCTGGAATTTAACCAGGCCTAGAAACCAGTGTATCACTGTAGCCTAGATTTAGTTGTGGTAAAGTAAATTCAAAATGTCTGCCTTCTGTATACAAATATCTGTCAGTCTTCTTTTGCATTAGATCTATGTGATTATATTTTTTTTTAAACCTATGAAACAATTCTAAAACTTAAAAAAACATTTTCTCAAAACTAACTTATAGGCAAGTAAGGTTTTCTACTGTAAATAGCACTGAGCTTAAGTGTCTTGTGTAATAAGTGTCTTGAGTCCCTTTATCCTCCTCATTCTCAATTACGCATTGATTTTTAGTGTAGTGGATAGAAAAGGAAAAGTGAACTTGTTAGTGAAATCAAGGAATGCATCTAGTCTTTCCTTAATTCAGATCTGGACTTTCTGAGAAGCATTTAGACTAACATTACTAAGTGTCACTTTCTACTTATCAGCTGGAACTGATGTGAAGGTGGTCTCTCCAGGTCCACTTTGCAGTTACAGTGACTGGTTTCTGAAGATAGAGAGTTCGCTCAGGTGATTCATTCAGGGTGTTATGACAGCTGTATTCTTGTTTTCTTCCTTGATTTCACAGCAGTCTCCCTAGATAAGGCTGTGAAAGACAGCTAATAGGGTGCTTGTCAGCAACGTGGCTTTACTTGTTAGGAAGCTGGGGGCACTTGTGTTACTCAGATAATGGTGGTGCTACTCCCAAGATTCTTTCATCTGGATGTTCCTACTTCATGGAACAACATGTTGAACAGCAGTGTTTTGTGCGATTTCTACAGGGCAACTTGAGTCCTCTGCTTTGAAAAGAGGATAAAATTTTGCTTTTAGTAAAGCTTTGGAAAGCAGTGCCAGGGTGTGAGTTGTGCTTTCTCATTATCTAGTGGAAAGATGGAGTTGTTGAAGCACCTGGTTGTGTGCTTTCAGTTCCCTGTGGTTTTTTTCTGTCTGATATGACCTAGTGCTGCTCAGCCCAGGTCCTGTTGGCACATCTAGCCATCTCAGGAAATGTCTTTTGGAAATTAGAGCTATGTAAGCTCTCTGCCTGCTGCCTGACAGTCCTTGCTGAGTAGTTTGTTGATAAAGTTGCTCTTCTTACCTGTCCAGTCCATCACTGCCACCAGCAGAAAATTTTAAAAGACTGTACAAAAAAGCCTCATGAAGATTTTGCAGTATCTGATCACCCTTGCACTTCCGTGATAAAACCAGTAATATTGTATAGTTTTTTCTCTAGGCAACTGCTGGTCATGAAGGTAGACTTACTGATCTTATAACACTTGAGTGGTCTTGGCTCAAAAATCTTGCTAACGATTTACTTGCATTTAAACATATCTGTTTCACAACAATTTTTATACTAACTGCATCTTAGCAGCTGTAGGTGCATGAGTATTAAACATAGAGACCACGATGTGAAGTATTTTCAATAGTTTCAATGTGGTTTGCCAAATGTAGACAACTTTCTCAAACAGAAAGATTACTTCAGTTGTTTTTAATTTTGTTTCTGAAATTTGGATTGCATCTGTAAGGTACAATCAGATACAGTCTGTCTAGTATATTTTAACCAATAAAAACCTTAGAGTATAGTGTAGCTTCCTTGTTTCTGTTTTGCTGCATTACATAATATGTATTATATAATTATAAATAAGATTGCACAAAACAATGTAAATAGAAAGGCAGAATTTAAAATGAGTTTGAGCTTAAAACATTTACTACACATATTACCACCTTATGTTAATCTCACTGTTTAGCATTGCATTAGATATATTTAAAATCCAGGTGTTATGTGAAGTATCTTCCCTCCAAGTGTCAAAAGTCATTGAGACTGAGATCAATATCAGGCTGAAAAACTAAAGGTGAAGTGTTCTTAAGTTCACTGAGAAGAAAGTGTTAGACAGGAGCGACCATAGCGGCCTCCCAAACCAGTCTTGCAAATGAGTAGCTTTACTTCAGGGTGCAAAAGTAATGTATGCATTCGGTTATTAATGTCTATTGACAATTGTGTGCTACTCTGGACAATCACAGAACATATGCAAAAGACCTCAAGACAGTATACATCATCACTGGCACTTAGGACACTTATTAAGCTGGAGCATATCTTCTTTTTTGGAGCAGTAATTCTTCTGTCTAAAATATTGTTTCAAGTTCATCTGCAGTGACATTTATAAGATGATCGCCTTTTATATCTTCATGATTTTATCCGCAGTCATTTATTTTCCAGTCAACCACTAAGTATATTCCTGTGAGTCCTTTATTTTTTATTATAAGAGCTATCTAGCTACCTGTAATCCACAAAAGCTGCTTTTTATTATTTATTGTCATATGTGGTTGAATGGCTGGGCTGTACCATAACATGCATAAATGCTTTAGTTCAGCAAGGGAACAGGCCACCTCCAAATGAAGAATTAGATGGACTGTAGGTGTTGTCCCATACCCACCTCTGAGAGCCTTAGGAACCGTCCAACGCAGAAGTAACACAATTTTTTTGTATTAAATTTCCCCATAATGTCCTCAAAATTGCTGTTCTCTTCCCACCTTGAGTGGGAAATAGCTCCCTTAGAGGAGAGGTTTGAAGCCCCAGTTCCTCTTCCTCTACCTCTCACGCTGTTGGCTTGACACAGGTACAGGATTAATAACCAGATGGAAATGGAGGAGCAGGGAGGGTGTCAGTAAAGTAATTTGATTTAGCTCTGGTGTTTCGGCTCCCAACCTTACTGCTGCAGCCACTGCGCGTGAGGCCTGCCGGTGCCGCACCTCAGCGGGGAGCAGCTGGTGCCTCTCACACGTCATCAACATAATCGTGTAATAAGTTCAGGCAGCGACACCCGTCCAGCCCTGCCACCACACAGGGATTACACCCCTATCACCGCCAGGCTAATCCGCAGCCCCGGGGATTGCAGGTGTAACTGAGCACCTAATTTGGCCCTGCAGCACTGTTATTATTGGCGATGTGGAAGGTGGTTTGACCTGACACCTGAGTTGCGGAGCCTGAGAGTGAGTCAGTGACTGGAATCCTCCTTGTTTCAGCCTGGAAACCAAGTGTGTTTGGGACACAAATGCAAAATCAGTCCCTGTAACCTGTTTGCCAATGTTTTCTGCACTTCCGGCCTGTCTAAGAGAAATCTTTGTCTCATCCAATATTTGTACCTTCTTGCCTTTGGTTTAATTAAACAAGCATTTGGATCTACAAGTAATCCTTCCCCAGATTTTTTTAAAAACCCAGCTTTTATCGCATTGCCATGATGAGGGACATCTCAGAGAGATGAGACATGTTCAGGTTTGCTAGTAGAAGACAACTCTGCATGTCTCTGCACTGTAGATTGACAGGAATTGGTGTAATCAACAATTATTTCTGGGAGGAGGAAGTGCTTTGGTTTGACTTTAGGAACTCTTGGTTTTTTTGTTGTACCAATAAAGCCCATAGAAACAAAACATGGGGTGTTAAAAGACAGAGAAGACCCTGTGTAGCTGCATTGCACCCTCAAGGTATAATGTCATTCAGTGTTGTCCTGGCTGCCACCTCTGCTCTTCCTTGTTTCTTTCCAATATTGTTTTCCCTCTCATTTCTTTAGTTCACGCAATGTGAAAGGCTTAATTGGAACAAAGACTTCTCTGTGGGAGTGTGCTGGTTCTGGATAGGGTAGAATTAATTTTCCTCACAGTAGCTAGTATGGGGCTGTGTTTTGGATTTGTGTCAGAGAGAGTGTTGATAATATAAGGATGTTTTAGTTACTGCTGAGCAGTGCTTACACAGAGTCAAGGCCTTTTCTGCTTCTTATACCACCTCACCAGTGAGCAGGCTGGGGGTGCACAAGAAGTTGGGAGGGGACACAGTTGTGACAGCTGACCCCAGCTGACCAAAGGGATATTCCATACCATATGATGTCATGCTCACCATATAAAGCTGGGGGAAGAAGAAGGTAGGGGGGACGTTTGGAGTGATGGTATTTGTCTTCCCAAGTAACTGTTAGGTATGATGAAGCCCTGCTTTCCTGGAGATGACTGAATACCTGCCTGCTGATGAGAATTAATTCCTTGTTCTGCTTTGCTTGCATGTGCAGCTTTTGCTTGACTTATTAAACTGTCTTTATCTCAACTCATGAGTTTTCTCACTTTTACACTTCTGATTCTCTCTCCTATCCCACCAGAAGGGAGTAAGCGAGCAGCTGTGTAGGGCTTAGTTGCCAGATAAGGTTAAAACACAACAGGGAGAAAACCCTATCTCACCTAATAAGCAGGGGGATCACATTTTTTCCCTCTAAATGCCTTGTTTGAAACTCTCACAATGGTTTCATTAATTGCTGAACTAGAGCAAGACATTAGTGCTTCAACTCCAGGACAGAGTGTGTTCTCCTCACTGGCTGGTGGCATTTTGGTCCTCTGGAAGGAGGACAAGGGAGCTGAGGACTTCTTATAGAAATCACTCTAGCCTGGGATGTTACACGTCAAAAAAATGACCTGCTGGACTGTAAAGGTGGCATCATATCATCCTAGAAGTTCTTACTGAAAATACTATATTGGTTTGAACACTATAAGTAGTTTCCTGCTAGTGAAAATTCTAAATTAAATAATAGGGGCTACTTAATTTCCATGTGCTTGAGATTAAACATTCTGATAACGTATAAATGCTCTGCTAATGTAAGATGTTTCAAGGCAGCATATTCTGTAACCTACCTCAAAGAGTTTAAAGGGTCTGGATGAGGTGTCTTTTGAATTACTAATCTTTGTTTTGCCTTTTTTTTTTTTTTTTTTTGGTTAAAAACTGATAAAACACCAAACTCCTTCCTAATATATTAAAAGGAAAAATGAATCAAATTATGACAGGCCTGTCATCTTGATGGGATCTCATGGAAAACAGTAGTTAATAAGGAATTTACAGATGAGTTAATGAGATAATCTGCTGTCAGAATAATTTGTGAAAAACAGACAGACTTGATATAGTTTTGATGAGATTACAAACATGTTTAAAAGAATAACAATAGTTTCATGAAAGGCATTTGACTAATATTGCATAATATTTTGATGAAGAAATAACAGTCACATCCATGCCAGTGTCTCAAACCACAGTTGCCTCCAATGTCCAAAATGTAGTTGTACCTGCTGGAATCCTACAGAAACATTTTTCCATTAGAAACCTCCTTCCAAAGGCTGAAAGTAATGGAGACACAGCAAGAGAACACTCTGATTGTCCCAAGGAAGAACCCCCCCTTTTTTTTTTTAATCTGACCAAAATGGATTTGTCTCCAAGTTCATAAATTTCTCATTGATTTGGGATTTTAAACATTTTCTTTTGGAAAAACCTTTCAGTGGGTCTATTATGCAGTTGTATTAATACTTAAAAGTTTTCCTGTTCTTTTAGCTTTTTTTCCTTTGAAATATGCATAGTTTGTACTTGAGTCCTAATTTTTATGGAAAATACATAAATCTTTTCTGCTAAATGTTGTGGAAAAGAGCATTATTAAGGGGAAGGAGGACTTTTACTGAAAATACGTTTAAAAGAAATTACTGCAAACACTGATGTCTGAAAAGCAAAACAGTCTTCAAGAAGGACTGGAGGTTTTATGCACTTTTAAGCAGATCCACATTAAATGCTTAGAAAAGGATATTTCCAGGAGTTGCAGTCCCATAATATAATTGTCTACAGGCTA
Organism: Coracias cyanogaster; assembly: GCA_033124195.1. NCBI lineage: Eukaryota > Metazoa > Chordata > Aves > Coraciiformes > Coraciidae > Coracias > Coracias cyanogaster. The sequence continues at coordinate 114,804 of JAVSBS010029464.1, read as the reverse complement.
GACATAGAGAGATATTAGATTCTTAAAACAAGATTTGAGTGTAATTTAAGTAGGGGCAATATAAATACAAGTGGTTTACCCTTCAACCCTTGGTTTTGAAAGGCTGCATCTGTTAATCTGGAAAGGATCCTATGCACATCCCCAGTCTATTCTAGAATTGTTATTGGAGGTGCCTTATTTCTTTTTGCCTTAGACAAAAAATATGGACTTAGGCTTCAGCTACTAGTTTTGACCTGAGCCCAGGTCCTGCCAGAGTCCCTGACTAGAATTTCCACTGTTCCCTTTCTTGTCCTTGGTACCATCTAACATTGAGATTTAACAATTTCTTTGTTTTGGACTGGGTTTTTTGATAGAAAGTTCCCTAAGTAGCAAAAAGACTGAACCATAATAGAGCTGCTGTGCACATGCACACACACACACATGCGTGCACGCATACTTGTGCTGTGAGCACCTCTCCACAGTGGTCCCTTCTCTCCCCGTGGCAAACTCATGGTGACAAAATGAATCCCAGAAACCCCAGAAATAGGGAGAGACTTGGGAGAGAGAAGTTGAGTGGTAAGTTGAAAATATCCCTCTAGGAAACTTGTCTTGAAGAAAAGCTGCAGGCAAGCAAGCTTTTTTTTCCCAAACTTTTATCATTTTATATACATTCAAAACTTACCCTTTTCTCCCTTTCTCAGTTAACAGATTGCACTTTGCAGAAAACCATAACCCTTGAGCTCTCTAGTTGTGTATGTCTTGCCTCATCACATTCATTATGGACTGACACGGGACTCAGAATTTGTTCCTGACTAGTGTACTGGCCAGATCATCAATCAATGAAGAAGGATCAGCACCCCTCAGGACACTAATCCCAGCCTACATAGAATGACTGTACTACCTGTAGCCAGGTCCTGCACAGGACCCATGTTCATTCACTACATGTCTGGAGTTTTGTGTCCCAGCTGAATCCTTCCAATCTGACATTCGTGTTTCAGTAGGTGTCTGGCTAGCAGGCTTATCTCCCACAAGATAAATTCTTACCACTGAGGGACTTACCAAGTTAGGGCATAAACCTCTGCAATGAGGCTCTGACAACAGAGGAAGCTATAGCAATGGTGATGGTAGCTTATTACCTCTTTCCACGATATCCAGTTTCATGGATCTGAAGCTGGTATCAATGATCTTCATGGAGGAGTAGCCAAGGAGGAGCCCTGACCACACATCTCTTGAGGTCTACAGAATGATCAAAAGTTCTCTCCAGTCAATATTGATGTTCCCTCGTGTAAAGGTATACTTAAGGCAGCACACAAGGGGAACATGAGCCTGAGCAGGCCAAAAAGCACTAGTCTCTCTGATGAGCTGAGCACCTCTCATGCAAGTTATTGCAACAATTGTAGTCAGTGGTCCAGAAACTGGACTTAGGGTGTAGTGCTTAAACAGGATAGATCAGGCTTGTGCATAAACTTGTGGCTGGTAGTTACTACTGAGTCGCAAGGCCCATCTGTTGTCATTGTGATATGTTTGATAGACTGATGACCATGGAATCCAAGGGACTACTTGTAAATGCCTTGGCTACATCTAGCAACTTGAACAATGAAAGGTGGAGGCTTTGGCACTGTGCTGTGCTCATCTGCATGGTCTAACTGACACGCTTTTAAGCTATCACCTGCCAAACAATGCCCTGTAGTGTGCATGGGCCAGGATGGGTTAAGGGCTGGTCCCAGGAAGTCTGGCGGCGTGGCTAGAGGCTCTCATGCCACTTGCTTTCGGGTCAGAGAAGGGCTTTGACCTGTGTTAATTACTAGGAGAATAATACTCCCACATGACCGCTGGTTCTGCTCAAATAGACAGCTGAAAGACAGGATACCCTTTTCACTTGAGGTTTTTACCTCCTGCAACTCACACTGAGACAACTTGGTGAAGAGATTTGTATGGGCCTTCTGGACCCTCACATGCGTGTGCTTTACGATGAATCTGCTTTAGTTCTCCCTGGCATTTAGGGAGAGTGAGGGCATGTGATGATACTAGGAGGGACATGGTTACAGGAGAGAGGGAAACCAACTTACAGCCTGCTCTTCATGGCAGCTTAGAACAAGGGAGACAGAAGGGTTTAGTAGAGGAAAGAGAGAGGGAAGGCACATCGAAAGAGGGGAGCTGAGATAATCTGTTTGGGATTATTTGAAAGAAATGGACCAAGACGTCTGTTGTAGATGAAATCTGTCCCTCTCTGACTTTTCTCCAAGCCACTGGCCCCTTCCTAAAGTCCTGCTGCCCTCCTGCTGAAGCAGTCTCTTTTTTCTATTACTATTATTTGAAAAGACGTGCATACAGGAACACTGACCACCAGGTACTGTTTTATGTCCTGTTTGATAGCTCTGTATGAACAAATGTATCTGAACAGCCATGGGCACTGGATTTATCTGTATAGCTCTACAGCAAGCCTGAAAGATCACTTTCAATTGTTCTGCTGCCTTTCTGGCAATCACTAGTTCTGCTACACAGTGAGGGAAAATAAGTGCATCATTCTTAAATTTGCACAGCTATGATACTAGGATTAGCTTTGCCACAGGGCTTGGTCATTGCAGCATCCTGCCAAGACTAAGTCTCTTCAAAGTATAAACAGACATGAAACTTTTAAGCCAAATCCACTGATGCTGATAGCTTTTAGCTGTCTGTAATCTTCTGGAACCAGAGGAGGGTTTTTTTATATTTAGTTTTGTACATAAAAGCATATTTTTTGCTTGCAGTTAGGAATGCTAGGCTGAAGGTAGCTTGGCATTGTGGCACCCTTAGGCATACAGAGCCCTTATGCCAATCCTTTCATGAACAAAAAGCACTCCAGGCTCTGAATTTTGCATGTAGGTACCCATGTTAGTTAACCCAGGTCCTCCTTTGTGCAAATGGAATGCAATTTAGAGAGGACTTAGTTCTAACTGATAATGTGGAACTGTAGTGCTGTTTAGGCATGATGTCATCATAGAGGGACTCATAAACAGAGTCAGCTGTTTGACAGATTTTCATCTATGTAAATCCCTCTGTAAACTAATTACATGGCTGCAGCTTAAAATTTTACAAGAAAGTAATATCCAGACTTTTCTTGTCAGTTGCAGATCTTGAAACTTAACTGTAGATACTGCAAAATTAATCACTGGGGTTAGAGAGTCTATAAACTGTACAGTATTGCACACACATATATATTTCCAGTACTTACTTCCTTCTTTAAATACCAGCTTAAGTTTTAGTTCATTCATTTTCAGTGTTTTTAAGTAACACACACACACGAGCACCTACATAAAACCTGTTCACAATTAAACCCTTGGAAAACGTGAGCATAAACTCCAGCTAGAAGTCTCCAAATGAAATATTTATCTGTATTAGACGTCTTGTATCAGGAGGTGGTCCTCTTGCTGTTATCAGAAGTCAGCCCTTCGCTCCCTGTGTCTGCTTCAAATGCTTTTATCCCTGGCAGCACAAGGCTTGCTTCAAACATCCTGCTTGGTTGTCAGCAGGGTTGATGCTTTATATTATAACAAGTATGCACCACAATTGTTGTTCACAGGCAGCATTTTTAGCTCTACAAGCACAACCCGTGAGACTCCCTATCAACATAATCATTATTTATCCAATGCTTTTCCAGTACATTGAGCCTAACTGGTCTTTCCTTGGGGTAAAATGCAGCAGCCTTTCTTTTATTGTTGCTCTTGTAGTGAAAGCAGCATCCTCCCCAACAGCAGTAGGATCTGGGCACAGAATAAGCCTCATAGCTGTTGTATTGTCCTCCTGGTATGACATTGTCTTAGAGTCCAATTCCTAACCTACGACTAGCTGGCAGGAACACAGCAAATAATTGTGCATTATTTTCATTTTAGGTATATCTTGCAAAGTTGTATCCTTAATGCCGTATCTCCCTTAGCAGAGGGATTCATCGCATTTAACTGTTTTGGTCAAAGCTGCTTCATCTTTACTGGCAGCTCTCAGAGACTCCCTGGAATCAGTAAATCTCATTTCTGTAGAGGAAAAAGGTGAGTCAGTCCAGCTTTATTGTGTGACAGAAATGGGGCTTTGGAAAGCTTTGGAAAAGTCTTGTGATATAAAACAGAGATCTGTGTATATTGTCTTTTTACATTAAGAAACCTTGCAACAGATAGGTTTACAGTAATGTAATTAACGTAATTCAACAACAACAACAAAAAACCAAAGGAATTTAAATATCCTGGCACAATCATAACTTTTTTTTTTAATTAAATAGAATAAAAGGGAACAGTGGTTTTCCACCAAAACTCTATCAAGCTGATCTGTGTGACCATGCTGGCCTGTTAATATATTCTCCCTGTCCTGTGCCTTTGTGGAAACTCCATTTTTATAACTTAAACCATAAGGGAGCTGGCATACGATTATTACTACTACTATTAGGAGTCTGACTTGTTTGGGTACCCCTATGAATGCAATACAGTAGGAGTCTTTTTTTTTCTTTTTGTAACCCATGACCATTTTTCCATACAAAGGTTTGCTGGGGCACAATACCTTCCGTTTTGTGACTAAATTGTACTTCACATAATGCTGAGAGACTTCATGGAAACAACAGTATTAATTAAGAGAATAGTAATATTCATCTATGATTTAACTGCAATGGTCTTTTTTTTTTAATCAATTTGTTGAATAAAATATTAAATTGTATAATAATGGAGGTTGCAACATATCAATAAACTGTTTCACATCCCAGTATTAACATACTGATCCTCTCATCTTCTCCCTCATCTCTCCTCCAGCCCCAAAACAATCAAGTTAGGTTATCCACTTCAAAAGCTGATTGACATAAATAAATATCTGCTAAAATGTATACTGTATTCTAATAAGGACTTCAAATACTGGCTTTAGTTCAACTTGATAATTGGTTAAAGAATAATCCTTCTAAATGGAAAGGCAATGAGTGGGGCAACAAATTGAAGTGTTGACTGTTATTCTGCTTTTTAGTCAATCGTAAAATATTTTGTTGACTATTGCTACCTTAAATCAGACAGCTGAGATTTAGATAACTATCTATTTCCACTTACTTGCTATATAATCTTTGTAGGGACCTCAGCATTTCCAAAAGGCAATTTATGCCACCTGTTTTGTTCTGCTATGCAGGGAGTGTAATTATCTAACTTTCAATGTCCAAAATAAGATTAAATTCATTCCATCTTATCAGATATTGAGAGATACCCAAAATGGCTCTCATCAGATCTTTGCTTTCTGAGAGGTCTATTATACAAGTGTATTGCCTGTTCACAAGGATCCTAGGTATCCTTTAAAGGCTTTGGTTTTTCACTTCTGCTGATCAAGGTATCTTTAGTAGCTTCTTTTCACGTACTGACTGTCAAAAGAGTTGCAAAACAGACTCTGTAACCTCTGTTTTATTTCCTGAGACCCCAGGAAATACAACCACCCAGGCATGTGTTATTTTCGGCATATACATAGCATATGAGAGAGGATTTCTTAAAACCATTGTTTGTTCCTAATGACAATGTGAATGTTTTGATGAAAAGTTCATTGAAATGAAAAACAATCACTGAATTCTTTGCATATTTTATTTTTCTTTTTGATTTCCAACTCACACACATCTGGCATATTTTACATCTTTGCAATAAAACATGGTTACAATAGCTTAAGGAATTTATATATCCAAAATATTTCACCATGATCTCAAGATGAAATGAACTTGTCTTCCAGATGTTCAATAGTCTCCCAATTCTAAGCTACAAACTCAAGATATTGCTTACAGACGGGCGATGAATAACTTAATAATTACGTTGATCCCCATGATGCCGAATCTTATAAATACAAACAACAATGGAGAAGGAAATTCAGTGCTAAACTTACTAATACAAGGTGGATGACAAATAAGTAATCACATCAATAAATAATGATATGTTTCTGGTGCAAAGTGCCAATACAAAGAATCCATTATCTTTTTAAATAAATGACTGCAAGTGAGTGTAAATTCTGAGAAAATTACATTCCTGTTACATGCCTCATAGCCCTACCGACACAATATGTACATCTATGACAATACAGTCACCAAATATACAAAGAAGAAACATGAATTAAAGTGTATATACCCCTGGGTGTGTAATTTGATCCGTAGAATGTGCAGAAAATTATTTCGATAGTTATCATTGCAGTATTGTAAAACATGAAGTGCCTTAGTCTGAGTGGCTTCAGGTGAGATTTTCAGAAAAACCAAAAAGAATAACCTCAGTCACCTTTACAATGAAGCTAAGGCTGTCAAATAAACTAAGCTGTTCAGAAGAAAAATAAGGAAAAAAAAAATCACTGTGGGCTCTCTCGCCTGTGATTTGTATGCCAAATGTTAATAATCCAGAAGTATAGCACTTTGTCTGTATTGGGAGTCATTAAGCATTGCAAAGCATTAAACTGAACTTCTCTCTTTGCTCCCTTTCTGTCTAGTCTTTGAATTTAAAAGGGAGGAATTTAATTTCTATTGTATAAAGTATAAATATGGCAAATGATGGCTTTTTATCCAAATGCTTCATGAGCAGAACTCCACTTAAGAGGGGTAAAGTTGAGATTCAAAAAGTGAAAAACATGTGTTGGTTGAAATGTCAAAATTACTGTTTGCGCCCAAATTCAACCCTTTAACACAAGCTGTACCCTTAGGCAGATCTCCAGTTTGACTTGTGTGAATGCACCTGTTCCTTCAAGACATCAGGTTTAAAGTACATGCAAGTTGTAACTCCACAATAAAATTAAGAAACAGTTTTGTTCTTTATACAAGGTTTTACTTTTACAAAAGTATCCCTTTAAAGTTAAGATGTGCATCTGATGTACAAAGTATCAAACGTATTTTTTTTATCTCAGCTTGAAAAGAGGCTGGAGATGGGATGCATGTTAGGTTCAAAGCCTAAACATTGAAATAACTGGACACAAGGTTCCCCAGAATTTTCAAAAGTCTCTTGTGGCGCATCCTACTACCTTTTCTCAATAAACAAAGATATATGAAATAATTACCAAAACATCTTCTAATTCATATAATTTACATGATACAAGCTTGCTTTTCAGCAGCTGGTGTTCAGTTGTGAAAAAACACACAAAGTAAAATGGTTGCTGACTACAATGTACAGCTATTGCTGGGTGTAATGGAATGTACAACGGAGGTCAATGCAGACGTGTTTTTCCACCAGAGACTACACCTTTCATTGCAGCACTTGTGCTCTCAGCTTTACCTGGGCTTTCAGTTCCTCATTCCGCTTCAGTATCTATTCTGATGTTCATAATGCCACCGGTTAAAATCTATATTAAAAGCTACGATGCTGCCAGAAGCCATGCCAGTAATCAGAGTTCTGAAAAAAGAAGTGGTCCTGTTAATCCTCTTTTACCTCCTCAAGCAATGGTTTGCCATAAACAGTAAAAAAAGTAAAAAGAATGAGGCACTTTTTGTAACACTGAAGATTAAGTTCACATGGGTGGGATTCAGTGTGCAACAGAGATCCATTTAAATGTCAACATATGAACCAAATTTCCATGTTCCTATTATCGTCAAGGAACATCCAGAGGTCCATACAGTTGCCTTCACAAAGGTAAAAGCATCATGCCTTTGAGATGCTCTCATATATCCTGCCTTGCCTCCAGCTGCCTCTCCAGAAGGGCGTGGGTCTTCACTAGGACCTTTGTGCCAACCTCAGACCTCCAAGAGATCTCAAACAGTGCTAACTGCCTATGGGCAGGCAATCCAATTAGGTCCCCTAATCAGTACTCTCAGTGTAGCCTTAGACCAACTCTCTACAGGTCACTGGGCACATGAGTTTAATTGCCCTCCAGACTTCACAGGCTGTAGCAAGTCAACTCCCCCAGTTACTACAGGAGCATACATGAAGACATCTGTGCTAAAACACCTTCATTCAGCTGTTTTAGAACCCAGCTGCCTAATTTCAGGCACCTCATGCCACTGGAGGTGCCCCACGATAGCTGACATGTCTATGCTGGCTGGCAACTGGGACACAGGACCTGTGGAGTGCTCTGCTCTTGGGGGTGCAGCTAGGATCAGCTGGATATCCTAGGGCCTTCTTAAGAGACTGAGATGCCTGTGGCAAAGCTTCCAGTAAGTTAGATTCAGTTAGACTAAGTTTGAGACAAAAATCTTATTTCAAGTCTTCTACTCATACATGAGTAAATTAGGCACATATTTTGTTTACAGGTGTATTTGTTGCTTTACAAAATGGGTATTTTGCACAGGAATGCTAAAAAGTGTAAGAAAAATAAACCAAAGTGAATGTTGTATGGTTTTTTCTAATATCCTATGAATGCTTTGCATGTTATGAGTTTGTATTTTAATAAGAAATACAAGACTGACATAACATGACATGCATGACATAAACAGCAAATCCACTCATTACCCTACATAAATGCAACATGTATGTTTACATTATAATTACATTACAATAGCAGAATGAGGGAGCAGGTTCATATATCTTTTACCTTTACAGTGTGCACTTTATTGCCACCAAAAAACCTGCAAAAATCTAGGCTTGTACACTGCATCTCCACTGCTCAAGAAGGTCAAAGAAAAGGACCACACTCATTCCTGGTGGACAGATCTACTAATAACATTACACATGACAGTCTTGATGTAACCCCAAGAAGTTCTCAAGTTCTACATAGCTGAAAATCAGGAATGTACCACAAACTTTTGTAATTGATTTTAAGGCATTGGTTAATAGGCACTACTGCGCTTTGATACAGTCTGACTATTCCTATGTTCTTAAGTCAATGTAATTTTACTCATATTTTACTAGCTGAGTGGCTTACTGACTTCAGCCAATATAAGACCTCACCTTAATGTTAAGCACTACAAGACTCAAGGATTAGAAAAAAATGCTGAGTCAGATAAACCAACAAGATAACTGGGGTAATGGTTTTGTACCATATCCTGTTAATGATTGCATACCATAAATTCGTACCTTAAAGTTCATGGAGATGTATACTTTGTGCAATTTTACCTTTTATGGACAAATATTGACAAACTCACCTCTGATCATGAGACAGATCCATAGCTCTTATGCCAGCATCACAGCCAGGGTAAATATAGAGCTGCTTGAAGTCACAGGCCTGCCATACTTCCACTACACCATTGTCTCCCCCTGTCACCAGGTTCTGCCCATCACTGCTCAGGAGGATGGCCTTCAGGAGAAAAAGACAAAACCCAAGCACACAGCTGTTATGAAAATGGGCTAATATTACACAAAAATTGATCAACTTATAAACATTTATTTTGCCCTGCCCACTTTAAATTTGAAGAAAAAGGCTCCCAGTCCTCTTTCTCCCCAGTCAAAAAATAAACCAACAAATTTTTGATCTCTAAATTTTAAATAAAACAATTGTGTGGTTTTTAACATGATATATAACCTAAAACCTCTTTAACTGAATCTGCCAAGACCTGAGTTCAGTGCATAACATTTCAGTGTTTGTCCTACAATACATAGTGCCATCACTAACACCCAAAGCAGAGCAGCGACATGCATCCCTAATGCTGCTTCAAGTGCTAGTGACAGAGCAGAGCCCTGAAGGCATGAATTCATGTCTTGGCTAATAAATGAAGAATGGACACATTTCACAGCATTTTGTTTTAAAGACATATTTCCCACTGAAATTTAATTCCAAATAAAAATTCCAGGAATTGCATGGGATCATAAACAATTTGTTCTTATTTATTCTGGAAAAGCTCTAGTGCATTTTTGCACTTGGACATGGAGACAAGAGGATCTGTGTTTGAATATGACTTAACCTAGAGGTGGCAATTTTACATATGTGATTTCCTTTAAACCACACAGCAAATCAGTTCAATTTATTTTCATGAAGATGAGACACACAAATGTTTGTTTGCATTTAGATTTACCCTAGTTGAATCATTGATCTCCATCTGAGCTAAGAGCTTGCCATTAATGCTGAAATTGCTGAACCGTCCTCGTTCATAGTAGATGATGCAGTGACCTTCACTAGATACCGAAATTAAGCGAGGATACAAGCAGTTTTCTGTTCCTTCCAGGGCTCTCAGCAAATCTCCAGTAATTGTGTGTACCAGACAAGGACCTTCTGTATATGAAAACATAATATGTCATACATTTGCTGCTTATGCCATCTATATACAGTGTGTACAAAGACAATGCATAATACACACCTATATCACATTAATCCTGCATAGATATAAAAAGATGCAATCTTTGCTTAAAAAATTTAACATATGCAACAGCAAAGGAAATGCAAGAGCTAGCATATTAAGAAAATAGATACAACAGGCCTAAAAGTGGTAGTTTATTATTTACTTCAACTGGTATGAGTTTTCCTTGATCTATCTTCTCAAATATTCTTTCCTATTTCCAAGCATTCAGAAGACTCAATCTTACTGGTTTCCTCCAACAACATGAGCTCTCTTTAGCCTGCCCATTCACATTAAACAGATGGGACTCTATCAGTGACTAGTAGCAGCAAGTCCCAGAGGGCATATAATCGTATCATCGCATATTTCCCCTATAGACAATGGCAGTTCCTGTAGGTCCTCTCCCCCAATGACTATGTTATATGCAGAGATTTCAGTCCTGAATTGTTTTAACAGTGGGAGTCATCTGACAGTCAACAGAGTTATTATGATATCTGGACTATAAGAGCTTTTAGGAGACTAGATTATAACTGCATTTACTCCAGAGAGATTTGAATATGAGATTTTAGTGTCTTTTTATTACTGCTAATGAAAGAAAAGAACAGCTATGAAAGCTATAATGTACATTTTAAGATGCAAAACTAGGCTATTTTGATTTCAAGATCTATCAGAAAAGCTCTTTTGATAGTGAGATCTGTATTCTTAGAAAAAGAATCTCCTCTGTGACAAATGTAATGAGTCATGGTAAATACAAAATGTTTTCTTCTAAGAATCAGAGGACACTTCTGGACAGCAGAGTAATCTCTTCCTTATACAACTGGCTCGTGACCCTGAAAGTATATTCATACTGGCAGACTTGGCCACCTCATGTTAAGCCCTTCTAACTTCTCTGAAGCTCGCACAGCAGCTGGGTTTGCCCAGGTAGCATGAATCATAGCATCAGTGCATTTGTCTGCGAGCCCTCTGGTACAGGTTTTTATCTGTGTTTGCATAAAGCTTTATGCAGAGAGACCTCAAGCCTGACTGGATCCATGGGATTGAACTGCAGTGGAATTAATTTAGTTTCTAAATCAGTTGAGCTTCAGCTTTGGAAATACTGAAGTGCCAGAATGTTATGAGAAGTGACGCCTCCACCTTTAGAATACGTATAATGGTAAACTTTTTTTATAAAGAAAAGTGTAGTACCTTCACAGATGAGTGGTCACGGATGTGAAAAGGCACAAAGAAAAGTCTGATTCAGGAAGCTACTGTAAAGACATTCAGACTGACCCACTCTTTTTTTTGATTTCTTGGATAAGAACGTGCAAGCATCAACCTGACGCACAGGATTTTTCTCAGAGGAGTCCTATATGTGCTGTCTCCCTGTCTCAGCAGGTTCTGAAGAGCTGCGTGTGTTATCACAGTGCCACAGCCAGCTTCCGAGGGACAGGCTCCCCACAAAGGAGCACAGGCAGTGCTCAGGCTGGACAGCAGAGCAATGCAGCACAGCCGTGAAGTGCAATCTCAGAAAATGGAAAGGGACTGGAAAGGTCAGAAACTGAAGAATAAGCTTTAAAACAGGCATCTGCTGGAAACCAGTAATAAGAAAGTTATTTTCTTTCTGCATTTATATATGGACTAGAGTTTGAAGAGGTAGAACATGAGAAGAGTAACTCAGGGGACAGACTGGACCTCCATTTCTCTTAATCAATTGCAAACATATTCTGGATTTGATGTAAAAGTCTTTGGTCCTCCAGCATCCTTTACCTCTAAAAATACGTAAGTTACCAAAGCATCATATATTTAATGAAGCAGAAGATAATAACTCAGTAGGGATTCCAGCTATTTTAATAAGTGGAAACTTGCAAAAAGGTAGTTGGAAAGGGTACACTATTACAGCAATAAGAGTGTATAAAGCTGCCTTAAAAAATAAGAAATAGAAGTGCTGCAAGAAAAAACTTTAGGTTCAGTATTACTGTAGAATTTTTTCATAAACATCTTGACTTCACCTATGACTGTTATGTAGTATGTCATTACGAGAGTTAACGACCCATTAGGACTTCATGTTAAAAATGCCTTTACTCAAACATTTCACACTCAGCTTTGAAAATAAATGTCGAGCTCCAAGGTGGCATAAAAGATGATAACCCAGGAGCTCAGCTGTGAGCAAAAGCAGGCAGAATAAGCATCACATCCTTCTTACCCTCAGATGGGGCAAATCTTTTAAAAAGCAAAAGGATAACCATGAGGATGAATAAAACAGGCATCACTGTAGAACAAGAAAGCAAGTATATAAGGAGGAAGAACCTTAATGAAGGACAAGGGTAATGTAAAGAAAGAAAACACAAAGGGGGAAGAGGTAACACAGCACAAAAGAAAGAGAGAAAGGGAGAAGGGGGAGGCAAATAGGAAAGGAAAAGAGAAAAAGACATGCAGTTTGCCAAATTAAGAAAAGAAGTTAAATGAGAGAGGGCAGTGAGGGAAGAAAAGTGGACATGGAATTAAAAGGAAAAGGCAAAGGTGGGCACAACAAGTAAAACGGAACAAGTGGAGAAACAGAATAAGATGAAGTAAACACTCATTGAGGTGGGTGCTTTATTTACATTGGTTACCAGTTATACAGGAGACTGCTGCAGGTCTGGAAAGGTAGTTTGAATATTTGTATTAGCAATTGTTGGGTATTCTGGATTCCATAGATAAGTAACCGGGATAAAGTTTGAACAGATGGCTCAAAAAGCTTAGTAGACGAGAGGCAACAAAAAACCTGTAAACTCCTCATTATTTGGCATCCACTATAAAAAACAAACAAACAAAACCCTACCGGATGAAATGCTATTCACTGATCCAAAACCAAACAAACTGACCCTGCTTCCCTTGCTGAGGAGACTGATGTCAGTGCTACAAACTGATATTAAGATCATAGTAGAGAACTTGCAGCTGGCCCTCCCCTAAATACAGGTCTCTATCAACAGGTTTCTTCAACCTGTAGGTGTTATTATGAATTATTTTATAAATTTTTATCAACTACTCTTCCAGGTCTGGGGGTAACAGTAGCACAGGCTGATGGCTGAAAGGAACAATCAATTTGTGCCTAAAACTGTAAGTTCATACAGTAATAATGTTCAGAGTAAGCTTCTGCCCTATAATTACAACATGTCTTACTAGAGGAGACATTGGATAATTAAAGTATACGTGGCTTGAGGGAAGACTGAGAAGTACCACTAAAAAAGGCTCTAAAAATGTTAAGACTTAAACTATAAAAACATTTCTGACCTTTAGCACCACTTATAACAAGTCCCAGCTCTGCACAGACCGACACACAGACAACCTCATGGTCATGACCAGTTAGAACAGCGCGAGGAGCTGGATAATCACCTGTTAAAAAAAAAATAACACAAGAAGAAAAATTAAAAAGGGAAACAACAGAGGAATGCCAAACCAGACCTTTTTTATCAACCTGTTTTATAAGATAAGGTTTCTGAGCACAATACATTCAGATATCATAAAGTTTCATAAGCAGCGCTTCCCAATGCATTAATTCATACATTAACAAAAAGCAAACTTCTTTGGTTTAAAAATTATGGACTGTGTGCTGTTTAAAATACATAAATGATAACAACACATTGCTGTCTCATGACCTAAAAATACTGAAAATGTGTATTTCTGATAAAGAACACAAAGCACGATGGTATTAAAAGCAGCTGTAATGTAAAGGACTGCTATGGAATGTATATATTTCTAGACTTCTGCTAGGGCCTTAAAGAGTTTCGTAAGATGAGGATGTTCCTATATTAATGATCATAATTTGTTTCATAAAACTGAGGGTAGGAAGTGAGGAGTACTAGCATTGTACTGGAAAGATACTACAGTTACACAGACGTTATTGATTCAGAGACACGCTAAATGCTTATAGATTTAAATTGTGTCTAAAAATGGTTACGGCTATCTATCATTTTATATACATCACTATGGATATCCATGCCATTTTTATCACATTAAATTTATTAAAGAGTAGGATAAACTACTCCCTAAATATTTAATTTTTATATTTAGGAATGAAAGATATTTTATTTCGGGTCCAAACAAGTGGACATTTATGGAGTGTTTATATAACAAATGGTAACATTTCTGTTGTTTCTAATAATAACAGATGCTGGCATCTTAACAGTGAAACTCCTATATACGGTAAAGAATTGCTCAGTACTTGATAGTGCTTTGCCAGGCAAAGAAAGTTAATCAGTAACAAAAAATTAGCAATTTGCTAGATAACACAGATTTAATATTGTTATGTTTACTTTGTACAAATGAAATACAGAAAATTAGGAAATTCCAAAGGACTGGAGCTCTGCCAGTATAGTTCAAATACATAAAAAGGATAAACGAAATTACCTAGGGAACTACACATGAATTACTGTAACATTAATCCTATGCAAAATAACAAAATGGTTAATCCACAGTTCTGTCAACAAAGAATCGAGAGCAAAAATCTCTTTAATGCCAGTCACCATGCTGTACTGGAATGGGAGGCTTGTCAAGCAAGCTTATCATCATACAGGATGACAGGTATAGTTGATAAAGATGGCTATGTTAAAATGGCCTCCAAGTATTTTTTTCAAGCATTTGTCTTAGTAATACAATGTTTTGTTTTAAATCTGTTTTATATGGAACTGACTATGGACAACATGGATAGCACAGAAGCTGGTTCAATGACAAATCTTAAAATTTTTTATCCATAGAAATGTATTCACTATGAGTTACATATTAGGATACTGGAAATTACTGTGTCCAATTAGGAGCTGGGAATTCATTCTTGACTGAATACCAACTAATAATGCTATCTACAGGATAATATAAAATCTTTGCTGGTAAGATATGGTTGTATATAAAAGTGATACAATGTTTCATGTGCAACTGTATAATGAAGAAGAAAATAATTATTATAACATTATCTGCATTGCCCAGTTAAATAAAAAGGTAGTAAAATGTGTTTTATTTATTTCATTTCTTTCGAATGCAGCCAGGTGGAAGGTTGATGCTCCTGGACAAGCACAAGCTCTGCTTGCTGGAGAGATTCTGTTCTGGAAGTCAGTGAGAAACAGAAGGATTTATAGAGCCAGAAAGGAAAACTCCACATCAGTTTTGACTTTTAATGCAATACCCTAGAATAGCAAACAGGAGTCGAGAACTGTCTTTCCACTGTAGACCAGAAAGGTTTAAGTCTTGTACCCACATTTACAGAAATGAGCTTAAAGGAGGAACACACAACTGGTAAGAGAGAATAAGACAGGAGGCTACACAGTGTTTAAAGTGTTTTCTCTCTTCACTGCACAGGCAGCAATGCAGTGACTTGACCAGCATAGCAGGCAGTCACAGGTGTAACAGATGTCCAAGAGCCCAGAAATTTATCTTGTAGCTAATGGCACAATGAGGTTCAATGGGTGAATGGCTGCGCACGCTTCAACCCTGCAATAAACTCCAGTTTCCTCACTGGAAACACAGTTAAACACTAAAACAAACTTAAAAGGGAGCTACCCAAGTTGCTAAGCAATATTGTATAGGTTTAAGAAAGATATGCATGAGGAATGGAGGCTTGGATAGACTTTTGTGGGTCAATGAATCTAGTCTTTTATGTTGTGGACACTCACATCATATAAAACTGATAATAAATCAGTGAAACAGCTATCTGAGTATGTGACTTGGAAGGATATTCCAGATCTTTCCTGCTCTGAAGGAGAGAAATATTTTGATTGTCAGTCTGAATTTATTCCTCTCTACCTTGTATCTCTTTGTTCTTGTGTCAGTACTGTCCTTTAGCTTCAGATCCTCTCCCTCTCCTGTGCTTTCCCCACTTACAGAATAAATCAGTCCTCTTGGTCTTTCCTTTTGACTCTATTAAACAAACCAAACTCATAAACTCCTTTGCAGTGACAGGTTTGTCATTTTTTAGCCATTGTAGCAACCCATTTCTGTTCCAGTTTAGCTCCAGATTCTTTCTTAAACTTTGTGTAGCCAGAACCGTATATAACAATACTTCTTGAAAAATCAGCATGAATCTACAGTACTTCTTGCCAAACTCTAACGTCTCCTGTCATCGAAATTTTAATAATAATTCCATGTATTTTACTGTCTTTCTGAACCAGCTGAGACCTACCAACCATGGATTTATGGACTTCAGTTTTGGACCGCATAATACATGGTGGGTCAATCTACTGTATCATTCCATTGTACAGAGACATTAACACTTTCCTATATCTAATAAAAACAGTTACTCCAATAAATAAATTGTATCCTGTTTTTCAGTAAATACAAACTAATAATGGAATATCATTATTAGGGTTAACAGTCCAACAGTAATTGAAAATGGGATTTTTTTCCCTTAGGACTCAGAGAAAAAAGATATTCAGTGATACTTTTTACAGGACAAGCTGTGGCATGGGGAAGAGAACCTCAGTCATATTACATTTTATTGCTAAGGACAGAAGTTGTAAACTCCAGGAATCACTCAAAATCTAGCAAAATATTCTGTCACTGTCACATCACCACTGATAGATGCAGCCAGAGGTCAAAAGCTGCAGCTCTGAGGGAATTGCAGGTGAAAATATCCTACCTATGAACTGAGATACCATCACTGTAAACTCCCTGTAATTTCCCCAAAGGAACACCTTTGAACTGAATTACTAGAGGGCAGAAGAAAAAAAAATATAAAATATAATCTGTGTTGTATTTCCAAACAAGTCAGTTTTTCTACAAAGTCTAAAATAAAATACTTCTTCCCTTCTTTCTGAAAAATATAATGCTTAATACTGCTGTAAGGTTCTTCTGGAACAAATGGTGCCCTCGCACGGTAATTAAAAAAAAACAAGAAAAGAAAGAGATATGTGTTACTATTTCCCTCATATTGTCCTTTTACAGGAATTACGTGCAGATTGCTATGGGGACACATCTAGGCGTCTTCTATATAAAAAAACCATGAGAGCACAAAGCAAATTCCAGCTTCCATTTAATCTCTGACTTTGATGTAAGCAAGTGCAAGGCTAAAAATGAATTATTTACTGCAAGTAGTTTACTGTTAACACTTTTGAGGGGATACTCATCAGAAAAATAAAACCTTAGAAAATACTATGGCTTTCATGGAAGTGAAAATGTAATAGCTCTCTTGATTTTTACTGTCAGAAAAAAAACATCCTGGAGTTTGATGAAAAGATAAGGCTATGACCAATAAATAGGAATATTCCAAAATAGGAAATAACCAATAACAATGTCCACCAACATAAGGGAGCAATGGTTGTAAAAGAAAGACTGCTGACAGAAAAATATTAATATATTCAAAATATTCTCCCCTCTGGCAGAACTGGTTTATTTGCTGAGGAATGTGAGTAGCATATCTACAAACAATTCACCCAGGGCTTTCGGGTACCTTGCACTTATCCAGACCCTAAAAGGAAAAATACAGTGAAGGAGAGCAAGGATTATCAGCTTCTCTTCCTATTCCTCCCACAAAATTGCTTTGGGAAATCTGGCAAGTTGCTGAACCACCCTGCACCCCTCCCATAGGGGATGCAGCAAAGCAAAGATACAACTGCATTAGTTCGGGTGTGTCATTGGCTCATTTACCTTTGCATAGCAGCCTTAGGAGAGAGACATCTCTGGCTACCATTGTAGAGGTGGTACCAGTAAACATTACAAACTAGTTTTCAAAGAGCTTCTACTCTGGCAGAACAGCGTATTTTTAAAATTAATACCCAAATAGCACAAACAGACAAGTACCACAATAACTCTTCAAACATGCAAAGCAGATTGCATGTGTGCCAATGTGCTTGTGCAGGACCTTCAGACAGCCATCCAGTCTACTTGGTACAGACCAAACCAGTGGCTATTTTTAAACTGCTGCCCTTTCGAGGTTAAACTAGGGCATGTTATAGAGTATTAAGATGTAGAGCGATGTGAAAGAATATGTGAATGTTCTCGGAATAAATACTCTTTCAAGATACAAAGTCATAAAACCTGTGATGTTCACCATTTTAAATTATTTCAAAAATACATTATGTAAAAGGAACATATAAAGGTACACTTAATGACAGACTTTTAAAAAAGTGCAGGTTAAGATGATTTCTTAGCACCTCTGAGGATTACATTCTAATGTTAAACAAACCCAGCTTAGCGGTGATAGACACAATATTTTCCAGTGGTCAGCACAGTTCCCATTAGAAAAAGCAGGGTTAACTCCCACACCTCTTGTGGCCTTCCTCTTGGAAGCTACAATAGGTAATGAGAAATGTCAAGTCCCAAGATCAATGAAATTTCAGGCTCTAGGGACAAGGCAGGAATAGCATTGATCCTTTTAAAGAACACCAGTCAGAGGGTGAATGTAATATATTGCACAGAGAGGCTCAAGAGGATAAGCGGCCAAGTCCAACATACTTACCTGACAAAAAATTCAATCAGCTTTTAACACAAGCTGCCCACCCTTCCTTTCTTTCATGCAGGAGTCTGATTCCAATTAAAGTGTGCAAATTAATTTTTATCACTTCCAAATTAGTTTCTGAATTTGTGTCTGTTTCAGATGAAAGCATCTGTCCCTCACTTTTCTGCAATTCTATCATTCATTTTGGTATCTGTTCAAAGACGCAGAGATAATTCTCATTTTCAAAGTCACTTGTTTGAAAGAGACATTCAATAAAGCCATCATAAAATATAAAAATAAAACAACTATAACAATGCATGTTGAACTCCAGGGCATATAATATACTCTCTTTGCTCCTTTTTGTGATGACTAATACAGTTGCTATGTGAGAAGAAATTTGTATACAAATTAGTGCCCTGTATATCAAAAGAGACAAAAAATCAAAATACAACTCCATCACAACAATTTTTCTATTAAATCTCTTAGAACTGCAAGATTTACATTTGCCAGATCACTTCAAAGAACTAAAATAAGCAAACTATGTCCTTTGCATGTGCCATGTCTTCCTAAGAGAAAACAGATACCTTTCACTGTTCTCTCAGGTGCAGCAGATTTATATAATGTGGTCATCAGCTTAATAAGGTGTAGATTCTGATTACATATTTCCGATGGGCAATTTTGACTTGGAAAGTAGGTATCTGACTCTGGCAAGGTGGCTAAGCTTCATTCAGCTCAGTGTTTTGCCCAGAGGTAGTACTTACCTAAGCAAGGATAAAGAATAAGGGGAGGCTCAAATGTATACAAAAACCTGTATTCAACTGCCCTTCAGCCTCGAGGAATTCATGCCACATCTCCCACTTTCCAGGAGCATCCCCAGGCACTAGCCTCTAGTCTAGGCTGGAAAACGACATTTTCAGTTATGGTTATTGGAGCTTAGCCATTGCATAGCTATGAAATCAATTTTTTTTGGACCAGAGAATGTACAAGTAGGGAGAAAATTTGCCCTACACACAGGTGTTGAAAGTATGTAGCTTTGGTTCCTGATTTCTTGATTATCTCTATTTCTAACCAATTATCATGTCACATAAGATCCATAAACAAGAGCAGAGAAAAGAATTTTGCTTTCCACCAAAGCTGGAGGTTCACAGGGGGCCACTCCCACATTAATTCATAGCCTGATAGTCAGCATATGCTTGTGAATATGGGAATGTGGATTTGAATTCCCCCAGTCTCTGGAGGCCAAGGACTTCGTCTCCCACTTCCTGGACAAACTTTCTAACCTGAAGTTTTTTTACAAGCTATTTTTGAAAGCTACTCCATGGAAAACATTGCATTTAAAATCTGGTAAAACTTCAGTCTTCTCAAAGTAGTTCTGAGAAGTGTCAAGAAATTATGACAAATGCAAACTTAACTAGAAACTCCTTTCTGATACTTACTGTAGAATAAAAGCAATAACTTAAAAATGCATGGATTGGAAAAATTATTTTAAAATTATGCAATGAAGCTCACCATGCAAGCTTTCATCTACTGAGCTGGAGCAGCCACTTGCAACAGTCTTATCCAAGACAATTTTTCTCCATTCTCCTCCTTAAACCAGAGCTAGTTCTGTATTTCACACAGACACAGCTGAAGTCACCCTCTGAGCACATGACCACACAGGTACTTCAGTAGAAGGCTCTACATGAGTCTGACAGGTTAGCTTATTGACATATGTGTTCTTTAGTAAAGATTTTATCTAACTCATGGGCTCTGGAATATGGAATTTTAGCAGAATTGGTAAGCAGTTTGTTCTGACAATCTTTTGCCCCAGAGTATCTCACAATAAATGATTGTGTTTGCTATGTTTTCTAATGAAATAGTATCTACATTTTTCTATACAAATGTTAAATGATATAAACTGTTTGGGGTTTGCTTTCCAACCTGCTCCCCCTCCCCCGCCCCTTAACATTTTCTGAAACAACTGAAGTTCCTTTTAGTAATTGGATGCATTGAAGCTGAAATTGATAATTAACTGTCTTTCAGCTTAAAAGATCATTATAAAGTCAAGAATCTAACCCAGATAATTACTATACCTGACATTTTTCTTTGAATTCTTCACCTTCTTATAGTCTGTGGTATAAAATACCTTATCTGTGTCTCCAGATGACAGTTTCTAAGAAACTAATTCCCCTTTTTTCCCCTGAAAATATCATCTACATCTTTGTGGAAATCCATTCTAAAGATGTTAACTAATTGGATTTGACCTACAGTGAACATCTCACTTTCATTTTTCCTATAAAGTAAATCCTAATCTACCAGTAAGTATAGAAGAAGCGTAGATTAGGAAATATTTCTCTACTACTTCAGTGGCTTTAACAATGTAGAAATTCAAGCATGTTTTCATAAGGATTGCTGAGAATGCTTCACTCCTGAAAATTAGTATTCAGGGACTCAGTTATACAACTATAATGTCTGTTCTTGGTAGGGAACAGAATCTAGTAGTCATTATTTCAGCAGAAAGATTTAGTAATCGTAAAGTTTTAAAAGGCAGACGGTCCTTCAGGCATATAATCCCTTAGGTAGTATATTCATGAAAAGTCAAACTAGCTGTTAATAAGGATATGTTTACAACACATGAATTTCTGATTATAGTACAGTACCAGTACATAATTAGCATATCCATGGTAACGTTAATCTACTAAGTAGAGATAGCAATAACAGTGATGACATCACTCTTCTTCAGCATGAATCTTCAACGCATCTTCAACATGAGTAGAAAGAAATCTAATCAATATATTTTGAAGCTACCACAGTGGGCTTGGATATTTAATCTTCCTGAGTTCTGCTACCTATGCCTGCGATACTACATTTGCATGGACATGACTACCTGCAGCACAGTCTCCCACTAATTTGACTGTAAGGCCTTTACTTCATCAAAACAGCACCTTATCCATACAGAGATAGAGACACGGAGTAAATAATACAATTCATTTTTGTTTTCACTGATTTCTGTCAGCTGACTGATAGCCTTTCTTTTCATAAGATCAAAGGTTTCCAAGGCAGACACTTCCAAAGTTACACAGTTAAGATATTGAACCTGAGGTTCCACTTTCTTGCATTCATATATGTTCATGATGACAAAAAAAGTACCAGAACTAAAAGAAATCTATCTGCAAAAGAATTGGAGCATTTTGTATCAGCCAGAAAGGAGATGCTAATGGGAAGGCTGTCCAAACTCCATATAATCAAAGGAAGCAAAGGAAAATTCTTACATTTTTTCTTTCATGAAAGGAGAAAGTTCTTATTTTTTTCTGACTCTTAACACAGAAATTACTAATACTTTCTATGAATCCCACAACCATTCAAAGAAGCAAAATGACATTGAGCTAAACAGAGTGCTCTGACATTAAATTCCTTTTCAGACTGAATTTATCCCTATCTGAGAATTAAGTACTATAAAAGCCCTGCAATCTAGATAAAAATCAGACAAGTTTGTTATGGGAACACACATATTTTCCCCCCCCTCCATTCTCTCTCTGTTACACAGGGAAAAGAAAGTCAGGTGAGAAAGTGAGATTTCTATGTGTATCCTCTTCGCTCTGCTTACAGATAAATGGAAGAAAATGAAAAAAATAATTAAAAAAATCTGATGCCGTCATATTAACAATATATTACTTTGTAAAAAAAGCACTTTTCTACTAGACATTCAGTTGAAGAAATACTTTCACTTAGATGTCGGTAACTGACAGGTCTACAACTGCCTCCAGTCAGTACCTGAACCAGAGACCAAAATGGACAGTGATGAATTCTTCTATATTTATCTAAAGATGCAATATCCTTGTGCTGAAAAAAATCATCAGAATTCCAAAACTGCTTTAAATCAAATGGATTTAGTGTTGTACAAAGCAGCTCTTTTATATGGATAAAAGTTGCTCTTGTCTTTAGCTGTGGTCACATTTCTGGCTTGGGTGAAGTGACCTTGCAAATTAGGAGTGCACTATAAGTGACATCTTATATATATATTATTATTGTGCCCCTTTCAATCTGAAAAGCACTGATAGTTAGTCCTCTGCAAATAATACGTAACCTCTTTCTAACATTTCATCTTTTCCTGTTTTTACTCAGTTAGTTACATTGCTTCTCCGAAGTTTTGCTTGCTATAGAAAGACCTTTCTCAAAGAGACTCATTTAGTTCCATGGCATGTGAGATATTCCTTTTTTGAAAAGGCAAGCAGCTGATATGGCATGCTGTAGCACAAAAGGAGTAAGTTAAAATGCCAAAAAAATATTTCTGGGAAAAGGAAAGTCAAAATATACTGATACATGTCCTGTCACTTAAAGGCCATAACCATCTTGTTCTAGTTTATGATGACATGATGCTATAAGTGATAAAGGTAATTATGAATTTAAGAATTACTCCCATACTATTATCCACGCACAGACTGTTTAAACATTTTTTTTTAGGCTAGTACTCTATGAATTGCTTAGCATGTGGTGCTCTTATAACAACTTTCAACCTGTAAGTGAAGTAATTGATATATTTGGTAATACATTCTGAAGCTGACAGAAGGAATGCTAAAAATGAATAGGTGTGACAGAGGATCTCTATGGAAGTTGGGTTTTTTTACAGGATACTTACTGCTGTTTGGATTGTCACCTATAATATGATGTCGGCCACTCCAATACCAAAGCAGCAACGTAGCGTCACGAGACCCAGACACGATGTAGCAATCACCACCGATATAGGACTCTGATCTGGCAAGGCAAGTCACGACATCCCAGTGCCCAAACACAATCTGAGTTAATTTTCCTGATGGGAGTGCAAAGTGATACAAATTCAGGCTAAATACTTGCAGCATTTAGAAATCATTAACTAAATCATTAACAAATATTCAGTTTAAATGTAATTTTTGCCTCACATCCCTTAATTAGAGTTCACCATATACTACAACAAAATTTAAAAAATCACAAAGGTAAAGCTTTTTTTTCCTCTCTTTTTATGTTCCTACTGAGGGCTGTGCTGTGTGTCAATCCATAGCCTAATCCTTATCTCTGAAAATCAAGTCAGTGCTGCAGTCACTGAATATTAAGTGGAGTTACTGTTCCATCAGTATTTAAGCAATGGTGTTACAACATTATTTGTGAATTTCCTGAATGATATGCATAAGACAGCACATTAACTTTTCCATAATGGTGCTACATTATTATATTAAAAATGTGTATTTGTTCTATGTCAATGTCAAACTAAGATTTACTATGATCAACAGTTCCTTCTTTCTATTATTGCAATTTTTTAGCTGAGCAATCAGAGAAAAAACCCAAAAATATTGGTTCCTGGTGGGAGGCTATGCAACGTACTTCCTTATTACATTAAATAAATAGAGAGAGAAATAATACAGTCATGACAATATTGTAGCAAAAATTTAGGATGATCCTTTTGGTATGATTGATTCCCTGAATATAACTATGGTTTTCAGAAGTTAACATCAAATTGTACGCCTTTCTGTTTCCTTTTACATCCTTTATCTTCAAAAAAAAAAAAAAAAAGCTTTTTAAAGCTATCATGCTCAAACAATCATGAAAGATTTTATAAACTGCCATTTATCATTCATTGAAGGGGTAAATGCAATCATTAGATATGGTAGTATTAAGACAACCATCCACTTTGTGACCTAAGAAGAAATGGGTAGTTGTAATTAGGGTCACCTGTTTCCGTAGAATAAACTCGAAAGCTCTTGTCCCAGAAACCACAGATAAGAATGTAGCGATTATCTGCTGTGACCACGAAGCAATGTGCATTGATCTGGATGCTCTGATCCACAAGGTCTGTGATCTGCCGTTTGTTCACACCAGAGTTATTGGCTGTAACGAAATGCAAAACACATTTTACAAGTAAGCCATTCCAACACCTTCCTGTCATCCACTCACAGGAGAAAATGAATATATTTAACTTTCAATGAACTGTGAATTTGTTGTTGAGTAAGCATTTTGAATATGAACATTTAGAGCTGTCTATATGGGTGTCAGAAATACAAAATTATTGTGAGATTTCTGGTTTCCCTTTGAATAAGACAAAAGATTTTAAAGGAGATGACAATTTCTTATAAACAGTCTGATGCACTGCATAATACATGGTAATATTTTAAATGCTCTGCTGAAGTACTCTCCAAAACCAAATTGAACTAGGGGAACGTGATAGAAGCCCATTTAAAATACCAAGTTAACACTAACAATACTGTAGAAAGTCAATTCCTGATGGTGGGTTTATCTCCTGCAGGAAATATCTCATCCCCCATTAAATGCAGACACTTAACTGGATCCACGTAAGGATTCAACCAATGAAGCTATTCAAATCTAATGTGCTTTTTCAAAACTGTCTTAGCACCCACTCCTCAAGCAGGGCTCCAGGCCATGGGCAGAGGCAATGCCACCTGGAAATTCCCCCAGACAGACAGAAAAAGGAATGTTTCATCCGGAATCCCACCACCCCGATTGTCAAACAGAGCAATTAGGAAGGACTGGGAGTAACCAGCTAATGTGCTTGATACAACAGGCAAGATTTCACAGTACAATAAACGTGTGCTCCCTCTCAGCTAATGTTAACTTTCTAAAAGTTCAGTATATAACCTAAGTTAATTATCTTTGCTCCCTCTATACTCACTGGAAAGACAGACATCACTTCACATGGCAAGTCATTTCATGCTGTAATAGGTGTCCAAGTTCTAGACAACTCCAGAGGACGGTTTCTCTTTCTACAGTAGCTATGGAGGGAATCTTGACAACTAACTTCAGCTAACTGAAGTTAGGTGAGATCAAACTCACTCTGAAACATGTTTCTCCTAACATAGAAACATGACAATGCAGACAATATTCTGAAATTTCTTTTGTCCTTATTTTTGCTTATTCTACTTAAAATTACTCACAAATGCGTGAAATAAGACACTCAACCAAAAAAGGACCTTATTTTAAATTTGCTTGTAAAAGTTAATACCATGTTAATATACATTTCAAGAAGACATTTAAATTATCAGATCTTCTATGTCCATCCACTGAAAGATAATGAATAACAAATTACTCAAATTTCCAGAACAGGTGGGCACAATAGTTGTGTCCTAGATTTTGAGAGAAAAATCTGAAGAGAAAACCATTGTCATTATATGAGCCAATGAAGCATACAGAATGAGAAGCTAAGTCTCCTGACGTACTTGTATATAAATCTTTCAACCGCAAATACTGACACAGACAAAAAAGGAACTTTTCATCTGGAGATGTTTAAAAATTGATTTTTTTTTTCTCACCAATTCTGCAAAATTGTCTCCAATAAACTTCCCTATCCCCAATTTCTGTTTCAAAAATATGCCTACCGCCAAAAAATAAGCAAAGACCACAAAGTAAACAGTTGTAGCTAAAGAGAAATAATGAACATTAGGCATACAAGTCCTCCAATCTCTCTAACAGTTTTAGCAGATGCTATTTTAAAAAATGTCACTTTCTCAAATATTTTTTTATTTAAAAATGTAATTATGCGTAAATTTAAAATCCAGTCTGTATTAATTTACTAATGCTGACTAAAACAATCCAAATCATAAATTGAATTAAAAGAAATGGATCTGCATCTGCACTGATATGCACAGTGCTGGCTGTAAGAAATGAAAATATGTGAACTCTACCAGACTCTCACATTTTATTTTACTAATGTGACCTGATAAGAGAACAGAATTATAGATATGGGCTGACAATGTAACTGACTTAATTGGTTGTTTCTTAAATACCAATTGCTGGTGATGTTAATAACAAATAGCACTCATGTAATTCACTCAGCATCAATAGATAATGCTTTTAGTTCTCCAGGGCTGACAAGAATAAATATTTTCCTATCTTCCATGTTAAATGAAGCATAATATACAAATATAGCTTAATCAATAATGCTTGAAAATGCCATTTTCAAATATATTGCTACATTTTCATCTTGACATACCAATCAATGGATCCATTTCGATTGGAAGATGATGGGCTTGATCCAAAGAATAACCTGGGGCTCCTCGAAGACCTACACATGGAAGGGAAAAAAAAGGAGATAGGAACCTTGTTGTCTAAATTTTTATATTATTTTTCTAGGTTTAAAGCTGCGTTATTGGATTATTTTATATATATGTATAGGATTATTATATATATAAAAAGTAACTTCTTAATATTACTTCTTCTATGAATCTTTTAAGATTCCTTTGTGCTACACAAATATGCATTTTTTTAATTCTTCAGTTATGCAATATAATATAACTGTATGAGCACTAATTTCATCATGATTTCTGCAGCCACAAACATTCCTTAAATAACTCCTTTAAAATAGTGTAACAGACATTTAGATTTACATTTGAGCACTGAATGAGATCTTACAATAGCAAAGAAAAGAAAAATAATTTGATTAAATTTTGTTATGAGTTTCTTACATATGGAAACCTGTAAGTGACAGAATCTTGGATCTTTTCATGGATTTATCTAGAATTTTTAGCTGGGAAATTGTGGGCTACAGTAAATTTGCCACAACTATTCCTATTAGTTCCATCCAGAGCAGTCTTTAAGCAGTTCAAATGTGCATCAGGGGCTACATATTTAGTGTTATCTGCTCTCATGCACAGGTAGCATTGCTTTGGCTCTTCTGAGCACCCTCCCTAGCATATACATCACAATAATCACCACTGAAAACAGGTTTTTTTCAGGAACTGCCACATTGCACGAGAATATCCTCCATAAGAGGAGATACGGAGTTCTGGAGAATAAACTCCATTTTCTACCACTGCAACAGACAACTGGAGGAGGTAAAAGAAAACAGGGTCTACAGCTGGCCCTGTCATCTTCCGAAAAACAACGCTCTGAGAACTTCTTCTTCCTTCCTTTCTCTCTCTTCTTTCAAAACCAGTTTGGGACAGATCTTTGCTGGTATTAGATTCATTTGTTTCTATTGTGAGATGGCTATGTAAATGCTTTCTACTGTGTATAAACTCTAAAGCTTTACATACATCACACAGGAGTAAGAGTTGTCTGTGTGTACATTTCTGTAGATGAACCTATCCTTTATACCAGAGTTATGATTTATTAAAATGATATTATGGTAATAGTAGGAAATTGATACCCTGCCCTGGATTAGCCCTTGCAAAATAAAAGATGTTGCCAGGCAGGACGTAAAAGTTAAGAAAACCATTAGCATGAGTTTTGAGTCTACAAACAGTTTTGGTTCCCTGTCTCTTCCTGTTATAATATATTCAGAAAGTAGTCCTCTCTTTAAATTTACACCAGAGGTATCCAAATGGTGTGAAATTTAGTACATGGTTGGTTCATGACATGAATTCTGCAGGTTTGCAACATGATGTATGTTTTACAAGAGTGTATATAAAAAACTAAAATCTAACAGTCACGCATATAATAAAGGCCAACATGACTTCTACAAAACTAGATGACCTCAAAAAAAAGTTGTTAAAGAAATCTAGGATACTGCAATATTAGCAACCTTGATGCCTTCACAGTAAAGTATGGGCAGGAATTTTGGCTTCCCTTCACTTGACAGTCTGGATGACAAAGGGATACTTGAGTGCTAAATAGCCTCCTCAAATAGAGGACATTGAATGATGATGGGTACATAGCACTTGGGCAGCATCCCTGAAGAATCCAGGGGAACTAATGAGGAATTAGTCAACCAGTATTAGTCAAAAGAATATTAAAATGCCAAGGGACAGTTTCTGTACCCTGAATTGTTTCTGGCATTGGGCTCTTCCATTGAGGACACTGTCACTGTTGGTTTTTTCTTCCCTCTAAATTTTCCCCTTTCATTTCAAAGAAATGAGCAAAACATTTTTACATCTAATGCAATTGCACCTGAAAGAGTACCATAAATGCATAGATTTGTGAAAGGCAACCAGATATCCTGTTCTGCTACTGTTGTATTCTCTAAGCAACCATGCAAAGTTTGTTTGTAAACAGAAAACGGGTACATTTCAAATACATGCAAAATTCAATACCCATGTTAACATTATTTAAATGTTCAGAATAAAAGTTATATTAAACCTTATATTACTATTCAAGAATTCAGAAAGATAGTAACTACTTGCTCTGATAGTCCCTCTAATGCATGCCTATAATCCCATTCATTCCTCTAATTCTTGCTTGTAACAGCAGTCTTTGGCCAGCCTTATGCATAAGAGTTAGGATCTATTTCGCCTGACTCGAATTATTCACTGAGGAGATGTCTACATTTAAGCCGATGAAATCTCTAGGTTATCTAGTATCCCTTTGTGTCCACTGGAGCTAGACCTCTAACCTAAATATCACAAATCCCTCCCCAGGAAGACCTGCTCCTGTCCAGGGGTTTCTCCTTTGTGTAAAGAGTGGAGGAGTTTTCTTCTTTTGCCTAGTTTCTACAAAGTCGCACTGAGTCATACTCTCAAATACCAGGTAATTTCTCATTCTTCCCAGGTGGTAAGAAACCTTCAAAAGTTTCCAAATACTGCAACATAAGGGCTATCACAGCAGGAAGCTACCTTTAAAAATTGAAACCTGCTCATTCCCTCATGTACCTCATGGCCCCACAACTTACTTAGCAATGTCTGGGACAACCTCATCACCTACACCTCCAGGTGAGGAGACAGGACAGTCCTAGAGACAATATGGAGAGATGAGCAGATGAACTATAAAGGAAATTTGGGAAGACCTTGTTGGATGGGATTTTGGGAGGGAATGAGGAAACTTGTCTCCAGAATAGTTCAGTGTTCGGTTGCTCAGGCTTGCTTAGGGTCCTATATTATCTAACAATGACCCAGGGGAAGGCTTATGACAAGATCCTGGACAGACCTGAAATCTCTCTCAAGCAGCAGGCAGTGATGTATGCTGTCTAGCATGCCAGCATGTATTCCTGGAACCTGGGACATATTAATATTGGCTGTGTCAAGAACAGCAGCACTCTCCTGATGAGCATTATAGCAAAGGCTGATCCTGATGTAACCACAAATTGATTGGCTGCCATGGTGATGTGCTGCTGTTAGGCAGAGTGTTTCTAGGAATGGCACCAGAGAAAACAAAAGCTTTGATTATTTGACACAAACCAGAAGAAAAACAGTAATTTTTTGTGTGCAGGCAGGTGAGTGAGACTAACCCACATCTAGCTAAATCACACCTGAAATTAAAGCTGCACTGTTAAGGTCTTCAAATGTGAATGAAACATGCCCGTGAGAACCTACCTACTGTGTTGTGCCACCGATTGACTGCAAACAACCTGCTGCAAGTAACGGTCACCACGGCAGGAATGGTCAGATGGGGCAGCGTGTTGGCTGCCACGTGTGTAACAGGGGAATTTGATGGGAACTTCAGCACCATGATGACATCCTGCTGCATCTGATCTTTAAACATGAGGGGGCTCTGTGGAAGGAAACACTGTTGAGTAGAAAGGAGAAGAGAGCAGAAGAAAACAGAAGGGATAACACAATTAGTGAGGAGGTCTGAGGGAAAACAAGGTTAAAAAAGAGCAGGCAAGCGTGTGCACATACAGGGAAAACAACACTACCTGTGCATCTACACTAGTGATGGAGGAGAGCAAGATCAGAAGCTATTATTGGATCATTACATGAGGACAGGTAGAGAATAGGTATGGTAAGGGTTATCATTACAGGGCACAAAATGACTATTAGCATTAATTAATATACAAAAATGTAAAATTATACAGCAGTTAATATTCATGCAATAGAGGTATGGATCAAATAAGAGTTAATCAATTAACGCATCATAAACATAAATACGATAAACTACAATGGTTGAAAAAAGAAATTTCAAGAGGGATTCAAAATCTCACAGATACTTATTTTTTCTTAATGAATCCTTTATATGAAATACAGCACTTCTAAATCCAGACAATTTAATTCTATGTAAAGCATATACTTATTAGGGAGTCTGCAAGTAATGATAAAACTTTGATAATTCTACAAGTGACACAGCTTTTTGTACATAAACAATAATATTGTTATTAGGTACTGGTTTTAATGTTTTTTTTTTCAACCTCTGCTATAAAAATAGAATTATTTCTAGAAGGTTAAGTAATACTTTCTACTTATCACTTTATTATTAAAAATACATTATCCATACCTTAAGAATAAAAAAAAATTACGTACATTTGACACCTACACATTACTTCAATAACACAGCTAACACTTGCAGATCAATTTCCACTTTCATGTTGCACAACTAAATAGAGTGCTTTCCTTGTAGATAGATAAAATGATTTAAACCACTGCACATATTACTGTCCATTTATAAAACTTAGAAGAAAATATCTAGCTTTAAGCATTTAATCAAAGGCATGGAGGGGCACAGAGATCTGTCTCGTTCAGTCTGGCTATTTCATATAATTCTTTGCAAGAATCACAGAGAAGAATGCATTAGGAATGAATTTTACAGTTGAAATTGAAATTCAAAATATACATTGTATTCTCCTGGGGGAACAGGCAGGAGGATTCCAGCACTATTTGAGCTCCACTACTTCATTTTTGTCAAGCAGGCATTGTTCATAAATCAGCCTCTAACAATATATCCTTTAAAACAAAACAACATGCTCACTCTGAGAAAAGCCTGCAGTCATTTCCACTACTTGCAGAAATAAGAATGTAAATATATATTTATCAAGTGTACATTTATGAAGCTAGGGCATTTTTATACAAGATTACACTGGAAAAGCCAGGACTACAGAAAGCTAAATCTGTTCAAACCACCTTGCTCTGCTAGAGCACAGCGAGCCTTTGCTGCCAGGAGAAAGTATGGCTGCATGGGCAATGGAGAGCATTAAAAGTGTTGCTTAATGGGTACTTTATGACCTCAGGTTCAAAGGGAATGCATTCCCATCCAGCAGTTATGTCTCACCAGGTGCATGGCAGAGCTCCGAGGTGGATGGGGCTCAATGAGCAACTGCGATGGCGTCTGTCCAAAGTTCTGTATCTGCGCCTCCATGGCCTGCAGGCAAGGGAGAGGGACTGTCATGAGCAATATGCATCAAAGACAGAGGTCAACACACTGTGTGACAATGCAGGCATATCCCAAGTCAGCCATGAAAAAAGTCCAGAAAATTCACCCGGTGCTCTCCTCCCAGGCTGCAGACTCATCCAAGTGTTAGTATTTTGTAGACAAGCTTTGCGTCTCCTTTCAAGCATGCTTCAGTTAACCAACTAACCATTCTCATTTCCAGTAACTGGCGTTATAAGTGAAAATGTTAACCTGTGAGGACATGCAGTTCAGGTCTTCAGAGAGCTTTTTTTTTGCACTAAAAAGAACATATATACCTTAATAAAGTCCTTTGTAAGGAGGAAAGTATGAGGATCTCTAATAAAATAAGCCTCTGGAATCTTAAATGGGGGACAAGAAAAGCAAACTGAGAAATAAAATTCATGTATAAAGTATAATAAAACAAAAATAATTACTATTTCAACAACATTAGTAGGTGAACAACAACAAAAAATAATCCAGAAACAAATCTTGCCAAACACATTCAGACTAATGTAAAAATCTTTCCAAGTTGCATGTGTTCATGGGCTCTCAGGCTTCACCGGTTTGAAATGAAAACTTAGCAATTTCCATGTATTCTGCAAGACTTAAATCTACTTTCAGAATAAATCTGTAGCAATTCAATAGACAGTAGAATACAGCCCATGTACTGAGATGTTTCCACTACTCAGTTCATTCCGAAAAATATATATGTAAGATACATTCTTAAAAACTTTGGCAAAAGATTGATGCTTGTAAAAGTAATACTGTTAAAGAACACTCCTTAATTTTCTGACAGGTAGTATTTTATTTGACCTTGTAAAATTCAGAATAAAGTGATCATAGGAAACTAAACTGTCAGATTTTTAAATGCACTGTGCATTACATACCTATATATATACTATACCCTGCACTACTGACCCTTAGTATTTTTCTTGCGAGCTTTATTAATTTTTCATTTGCTGCCACACAAGAAACATGAAACAACACCAAAAGCATGACTCTCTTGGCAGATTATGTTATTTCTTTCAGACATAAAATGGTAAGAAGCATAATAAATACTTCATGATATAGAAGAATCCTTTAAATCCACATATTTTTAATTCCTACAAGCCAACCTATGTTTTTCTCCTCCTCACAATGTAAATGCAAGAACAGATGTTAGAGAGAGATTTCCTAACAGGTCACTAATGTCTATCACTCTTGATGCCCTAGATTGACAGGTATATAATGGAATACCAGAAACAAATACTTGCCAAAAAAGAAACTTAATGCAAAGTCCAGTCAAGCGGCTGAAGGACTTTCAATGGATTGTAGCCCTAGTGCATTTGATGCTGTAATTATCCCAGTACAGGTGATTTCTTGTTTGTTGACTAAGTCAGAGTGAACTTCAGTCTCCAAGGCACAGAGTGTTTCTTGGGAACTGGTGGGCATCTTGGGTTTTATTAACATCACTTAATGATGCATTGATTTAAAATCATAGAGTAATTTTATACAAAACCAAGCATTTATGTGACCATATGCATGTACATATGTGCATGTACATACAGCAGCTGTCTATATGTACCATACAAATAGTATCTCTTTACACACCTTCACTCATGCAGACACTTTTTATACAGGAACATAAAATTAACTTTAAGTCAAATCAAAGGTACTATTTTCTATTACATTCAGTACTCTAGTACTGATTTGCCTGCTGGGGAGAAGGGAAGGGAGTTATACTTGTGAATTTCATTTCAAAATGACAAAAACTAATAATAACAATATCAGGCAGCCTGTGATATATATTTTCTGCAGATCTGTCAATAATATTTTCAGAAAAGTAATTTCCATTTTTCTTTTTTTCAAACAATTATCAAGGTTAATATAATTTTAATTTTTGAAAGAATTCTGTGTTAAAATAAGAGTGTGAATTGTGTTTGGCAGCAACACTGAACCAAAACCAGATCTTCCTCTCCCACTCTTTATAGAGATCATTTACATGATACTTCTATTTTCTCATAGGCCCATTGAAATGAATTATTAAATTATTTTTTCAGTGCAGCCCAGTTCAAATTTACACATTTACTTTCATGTTCTCCAGTCCTGGCAAATTCTGATTGTTTGGCCGTAAATTCTGCACACATACACTTTGCTGGCTTTGTCTCTCAGCTCTGGTAGATTTATGATAGAAACAGAAGAGAAAGGGAAGCAGAATACAATAACAAACCATCATGAATTTTTCAGGTGATGAGGAAAGGACACTTAAAACATAACTGTCAAAAGCAACTATAATTGTACAGCTCAAGATGTCCTGGTAAATACTCGCTTACACACTTTGCATGCCCATAATTTTAAAATAAACATTTAAGTTAATGCCAAGTCCTTCTATAACCACAACAAATGCAGAATCAAGACCTTGGTATTCAGAGAATATTGAATACTTTTGCTGGCTTGCACTTACAACACAATTGCCTCTCCCCCACCCCATGGATAGTAATGTTATAATTTTCTTTCAAAAAGACCATTTGTAAAACTGACAACTCTTAGAAGCATTAAAGAAACTGAACAATATTTCTTTAAAAATACCCATAATATTCAACTACTGCACTGAGACTATAGTCTGCACAACACCACAGCTGTGTACTGCTGCAACTGGTATTCCTCTCTGGAGCTCACAACAGTTAAAAGGGACATAAAAACCTTGTCAAAACTTAACACAGAAGATAAACATAAGCATACAGAGATAAAGTGACTGACCCAAGGGTATTCCTAATGCTGCCTTCTATCAGATCACTTGACATGAAATGAAAAGCAGGTACAGAACAGATCTGTGAATAATAATGTAATACATTGATTTGTTTACAGGACAGCTCTGGCTGGATCTGAAATTAATCTCAAAACTGCTAAGTGTACACTGCAGTTTTTCTTGAACTG
Organism: Coracias cyanogaster; assembly: GCA_033124195.1. NCBI lineage: Eukaryota > Metazoa > Chordata > Aves > Coraciiformes > Coraciidae > Coracias > Coracias cyanogaster. The sequence goes on along the minus strand of JAVSBS010029464.1, from coordinate 80,368 downwards.
TAAATCATCAAACTTTAGTTTTACTTAATGGCCTTAAACATTTCATTCTAATTAACCAATTCATTCTCTCCCA
>JAVSBS010029464.1:68815-80195 GCA_033124195.1 Coracias cyanogaster | reverse complement strand
TAATTAACCAATTCATTCTCTCCCATCAGATCTTGAGTATTGTGGGCAACATGCTTCACCACTCCCTGAGACACACATTCTAGTTAATTTAATACAAATTTTAATAAAACACAGTTAATTCTCATTTCACCTTCAAATGTCCTTTGTGTAGAAACAATATAAGCTTGGAATGCAGCTGCTGCCAGATTTAATGCTTTTGGAACAGCAATATGGCAATTATATTAGTTTTCACTTCCTCAATAAGGTGTTGCAAAAAAGCTATTTAGTGAGCTGATTTGAGATTCCCTACTGTTTTTAATACACATGAAATGAGATTTATACTTCAGACACTTCAGCGAGTATCTGATAGGATATGATCATACATTGCAGAAAGATAAAATGGGTCTTAGCCCATTATTTGATAATCATAGGTCAGAACAATGAAAGAAAAAATATCTGCACTTGCTGGCAATTCAAAGTTTAAAATGAGTTGAACTCACACATCCTAATTTATGCAATCAAGAAAAACACAACTCCATAGTGCTTAATATTGCCCATTTAACAATAATATAGGGAGATATATATTATATGCGTACCCACATTTTTTGTCAAAAAATCAGTATCTCAAGTCATCCAATCTTATGAATGATACTAATCTTAGATATAATGAGCAATATTCTCAATGTATTTTGCTGAAAGGAAATAATTTATTGACTTCTAATTTTTATTCTTAAAGGAAGACTGTACATTCACAAGGATAAGGGGATGATCCTCTGCAACCTGTAGGATCAGTCCTTAGTGTCAGCTTCAGAATTAAGAGCTCAATAGATCTGCTTTGCTCATTATGCAGTCTACTGAAGTATTTGGGTTTCATTTCTTATTTCTGGTTGAAAGTAATACAAATCTGCCACTAAATAATTCAAGCAATCTATTTCTTTGGGTATAAAAACTATTTTTAGTGGTCAAAGGCAACACCTCCAATATCAAGGAGTGTAACTCAACAGGAGCAGAGCTGCAAAGCAAAAGGGTATTATACATAAAGGGCATTGTCCAAATGCCTCTTAAACCCTGACAGGCTCAGGGCACCAACCACCTCTCTAGGAAGCCTGTTCAAGCATTTGATCACCCTCTCAGTAAAGACATGCTTCCTAATGCCAAGTTTAAACTTGCCCTGACACAGCTTTGAACTATTCCCACATATCCTAACACTGAATACCAGGGAGAAGAGATCAGCACTGCCTTCCTCTTGAGGAACCCATGCTGAAACCATGCCCACTGCAGCATTTTCCCACCAGCTGGCTCCAGCGTGGGCTGCAGACCCCAACAGTGGCTGAACTCTGCTAGCTGCAGCCCTGGAACACACAGTTCACACGTTCCAAAACGGCTCTGCAGTGTGAATGAAAGCATGACAAATAGGGATGATCAGGAGATTCATTTCAGAAGCACAGTCCTAATCTAAATGACAATGCTAGAATTGATTCATCTGCAACATCACGGAAGTGAAGGGTTTTTTTGCTGTTTACCATACCTTCGCAAAAAGGGCAAGTCATGAAAACAGTTTGGTTTTAACATATTTTTTCTCTAAAAAGAAGTTATTAAGAAATGCAGGTAAAATCACTGAGGAAGATATTAATAGTCCATCTCATTTGCAAACTCCTCTTTGCTAAGCGAGATGCCTGGTGACTACCTGACACAAAAAAAAAATAAAAGAATGAGCACTTTGAATCATGAAGGTAGAAAAAAATTCCTAAAAGCAGACTGCTTGGCAGATAGTATGACAATTTTTGTATTCTTATGGGAAGTGGCCTTGTTTTATTCATCTTCACTGATTACTACCATAATCAGTTAAACTTTCTAAAATGCGTATTATCTGAGTTTCTCTATGTTTTTATTACTTTTTTTAACATATTATAATAATTCCTATAATCCTGGTGTGTTTTGTTTCTCTTGCGTACCACATTCAGGTTTTTCTACGACACATTTTCCCTTGTGCATGGGGATTGAGTCCAATGAAGAGGAAAAAACTGTAGGCATTTGAGAAATATACAACATGGCAATAGTCATTCAAGTCTGCCTTTCCTGAAACTTTGTTTCATTTTTGCATCCAAGTAAACACAGGAATCCTTTATATGCTCTCCCACCCATGTAGCCAGCATGTTCAACAAGCACTGTCTTCTTCAGAGCAAACATGATTGATAGCCCTTTGGTAGGTAGCATAAGCAGCTTGAAATGTTATTGTTTGTATGAGTGGTGTGAGATACTGCTTTTTTATTTGCCACTACACTTGTTCAGTAGCATCGATATCTTCAGGACTTTTGATAAGTTAGGTTACGAGTATTATTGCATGTTTGGAGGAAAGAAGTGCTGTAGTTTAAAACACAAGCAATGACTCAAATAGTCTGAAGACTTCGATACAGTCAGTTATTTAATCAGGATACTCAAGGGACTGAAAGATGGGCACAGAAATGGATTTTCTTCACAGGTCACTGCTTTATTAATTTAACAATGGAGAAGGGGCAACCTTACGCTCCTTCCCCTCAGAGGAGGTATCTCATTGGATCCAGTGTACAATTAAATGGCTCCTCAGCAGAAGACCAATAGTTCAGAGCTGACCTCCTGCCTCCTCCCACAGTCCACCCCTGAACTTCTTCCTCATTCCACTGTGAAGGGAAATAGTACTACGAAAGGAATAAGAATGTGGAAGGTAAGATCTCCCATTCTCTTTATAGGTATGAGTCACATCAGTGACCTTATTTTGTCAAAGAGCAGTGTCTTTTAGCTTTGAAATTTACCTCATTAAGCTACTAATCGTGATACCTAGTTCTTCCCTCTTTCACTTTTATAATTCCCCCATTCTTGCCCCTGGTAGTCCAACATGCGTCACACACACACACAAATATTTTAAACACTCTGCCAGATTATGGGAAACAAATTCAATACATCTCACAAACAGAAACAGAGAAGGTAAAGCAAAAATACCATCAAGACAGCTATCCTGCAGCCAAGGCAGGTGTAGCTGAGAGTGTCCCTTATTCTTTCATGCATAGGTTTTTCATGTGCAAGGTTCTCATGTGCCTGAGCACAAATACTTCCTTTTCCTCTCTAGCACCCCGTTCCCCTGAAAATCATGGAAAATTTCCTTACACTGAAAAAGGCTGATACCAAGAGGTGAAATGCTCTCTTCCCTTTCTAATTGTTCCAGAAGGCAAAAAACCAATTTTCTAAGTTTTTCTCTTCCTTGTATGCTTCCAACTCTGCCTGGAACAAAGGAGTTTACCCCTGGTATAATGAAATTCTCTCATTAACTTACACTAAAAACTACAGCAAACACTGTTGTGCTCTAAAGCAAATAGCTTTAACTCCCAAATCCTTTGACAAGGTCTATGTTTTTATAGAGGCTCCTCAGGCCATGCTGCTCAGCTCATCACTTTCTATTTATAGTTGTAATAATTTTTAAAACTGCGGGTTTTGCTCCCCAGCCCATGGCTTCACTGCCTTTTCATCCCTGCTGTTTGCCTATATACAAGGCAGACAGGGAGCATGCCTTTGCGTCTAGAGTCAATGCTGTGAAAAACTTAAAACATAGGCTGGAACTGAGGAAAAGTAATATATTTATTTAGAGTTTTGTTTACATTTACATTCACATTCAAAATTGTTTTTTCCTCTTTTGAATAGAATAGAAATAGAATAGAACGGAATAGAATAGAATAGAATAGAATAGAATAGAATAGAATAGAATAGATTTCAGTTGGAAGGGAGCTACAATGATCATCTAGTGCAACTGCTTGACAACTTCAGGCCTGACCAAAAGCTAAAGCATGTTATTAAGGGCATTGTCCAAATGCCTCTTAAACACTGGCAGACTTGAGGCATCAGCCACCTCTCTAGGAAGCTTGTTCCAGTATTTTACCACCTTCTCAGTAAATAAATGCTTCCTAATGTCAAGTTTGAACCACCCCTGGCACGGCTTTGAACCATTCCTACTCATCCCGTCACTGGATATCAGGAAGATCAACACCTCCCTCTCCACTTCCCCTCCTCAGGAAGCTGTAGAGAGCAATAAGGTCACCCCTCATATAAAAAACATTTTTGAATTCTCATTTCATGCCATTATTTTCTTTGGTTGAAGTATTGTATTTCTTATGTTCATGTTTGTAATAATTCCTGTCCCATACATAGTGGTAATATTTACTGAAACTCTTGTGTGTTCACTGATGTCATGCCAAATGAAATCACTGCTCTTTCTTCATTCTCCCAAATCTATAAGAAAATGTTGCTTTCTTTGATCATTAAGTTACAACATACTAGAAAAGATTTTACTGCTAAGTTACTTTTTGAGAGATGTAATAGCATGATACAATAATTCATTAAATACGTAGCTTCATGCCATAGATAGTTAAGGTTTTGAAACCCGAGAAACCAGGATTTTTTACTTTTCAATGACTGATAACTACCCTGAAATAATTTTCCCATTGCTACATAATGGACAATTTCAGAAACATGGATTGCTCTCAAACTGACAAGCAATTTTATTTTTTCTGAAGACATCACCTCATTTCCTTTAAAAGAAGAATTTTTATTGTTGTTTTTGGATTATAAATATTTAAGGTGACTGACTGAAGTAAGTTCTCCTCACCTAAATTCTACCTATATAAGGGAACACTTCCATATCTCCTTTTCATTATTCAGACACCAATACTTAAACTTACATTCAAAAGGCTACATGGACAAAACATCTGTATGGTTTGTTGGATGGGATGCCAATCTAGATGATCTTTCCCATCTGGTGTTTAGGTCTATGGAACAATCTTCTCTTTGACATTTTGATTCTGCCATGCAAATTACTAATATGTACACCTGCAACAAAGAATTTCCCTGTTGAAACTACTCCTTTGTATGACTCCTTTATGTAATAGTAATCAAAGCATCACATCATGCAGAATTTCAGATGTGTCCTAGCTAGTATTTGAAAACCCAACAAAATCAGTTCCATTGTCTCAGTGTGCTTCCTGTTGTATAAATCCTGCTACTAAGAGAAAGCCCTCACTCTTAGGTCTTAGTAAGCTCTTGCTCAGAATGCCATACTCTATATTCTGGACAAACTGTTTTTTTCTTCCTGGGTTTATGTTGCCAGTTTCAAGGTCCAAGAAATTCAAGTTCTTGTTATTATCAAAACTCCTCTTGAAGCTATCCTTGCCTGCATCTTTCCATTTCCTTTTTCTTTTTTGTTTAAATTTACCATTATAGACTTAGGTTTGTCATACTTCTTGACACTCCTACTCTGGAGGTGTTGCTTTTAAGGCAAGAGTTTGCTTTCCTCTCCCTTATGTCATACTTTAACTAATACATTTTTCACTTTTGCATAAGAAATGGAACTCAGAATGCTGAAATCTTAATTTATGTTTTTAGATCTTTGAGATGGAAACTTTTTGTTTTTTTAAAAACAGAGTAAATCTATGACAAAATCTTTATTTTCTGAAAATGCTCCTAGGATTCCAAGCACATTATCTCCAATAATGAAAAGGTATTTCAAGGCTTTTCTAAAGCAGAGATAAATTTGTTACATTTTCTTGAGTAAGAAATAAAAATCCTCTGAATTTTTAAATGTAGCTTCTCTTCTGACTGGAGCCACTACAGATTTTCAAAATGTACAAAAGAGGAAGCGAAGGGACAAAAAGATTGTATGAAAACTGTCATTAGCATCCTGTAGTTGGCAGTCACTAAAATTTACAGGCATTTTAAAAAAGCACTGCTGCTGTCTGGGATGCTACAATTGTTTCCACATGTGAAAAGCAGTGAGTAACAGCCAGAAAGCCTGAAGTTCCAGTTGTGCTAGCTAAAAATCGCCAGTAGTATTTTTCAAAATATCATCAGCTACATTTAGAAACCTGCTAAATTTTACAAGTCAAAAGTACTCAAAGTCTTTTTTCTTTAGAAATGCCTAACCAGATTATATTATACAATATCTCAATGAATTCACTAACGAAAAAATAAGTCCCAAAGGTCAAGACTAAGAAATCCCATAAAGCTCTGGGAAGGCTGCAAACATAATTTCTCTGCATTAACAACCATACCAAGAGCTCTCTGTTTCTATGGTAATTCCTTCACTTCTATAAGAGTCCCAAGGACTGCCTTCCTAACCCTTTTACTTCCTCCTCCTCTGCATCAAGAGCTCCAAATGTTCTGTCCTTTTCTCTTTTTTGTTGTTCACCTGGCTTCTCATGCTCCCATTGCATGTTGACCTCTCCCTCCCTCCCTCAAGAAGACAAGAGTTGTGCAAATACCAATCATCCCATGAAATTCTACTTCACCTCCTTCATCCCTCATTTTTATTTCTTTTTTTCAGAAATGAAAAGAAGCTGCTCACCCTGACCTGTTCAGTTAAAAACTGCAGCACATGCAAGGCTTTATTCTGGGCAAAAACTGAAGGTACTTTTGGTTTTCCTATTCTTTAAAAAGAATTTAAAAAAAAATTCAGACTCACACATCACTGATCCACCACCCTTTATACTAGCCAGAATGGTAAGCCGAGAGCAGACGCTACTTATTCTGTGGCAACGAAGACAGTGGTATTATAATATCTTTATATTCCTACAATAATAAAACAATCTCTAGTCCAAACAAAACAGAAAAACTGAGTATCTCTGTCCTTATTCTACAGCCTGGTCTGGTAAGCAGAAGCAGTCAACATGACCTCCACTCAGAGCTCTCCACAGGCCAACGCATCACATGAAAAAGCAGTGGTATTTTTGAGGAAACTGAGGGAGTGAATACTTCTGAAGGACTCTCAATTTTCTAGCTGTGTGACCAAATGGCTTGTGACTTCTGCTAGCCAGGAAAGGTCACAGAAGCAGAAAGAGCCTGTCTTTGCTGGTACCTGCACAGCTGCTGGAAGAAAAGGAAAAACTAACCAGGATGAGAATAAAATACAAGTACCCTAGGCTTGCTAAGTGCTGTGCAGTAAAATTGGAAGTGGCACCATGGAAGTAACACTGGGCTACTTCCCATGGCTTTCATGGGGGCTGATGTCACCTGAATAGTGCACTGCCTCTTACACATAGCAAAATTTTACTCCGTGCCATTGGAAGGGAAAATCTGTTGCTGATCACATCAGGTTTAATAACATTTATTAGCTCTCCTTGCCTTTGATTTTAAGACACCATATATGTCTTTAATTGTCATTTTTAGGAGCACAGAGGCCTTTAAGTATAGGCATCCTATCCATAAAAATGCAACAGTAATATCAGCAGGAGGTTTCATTGAAACTTTAAAATTTCATCCACTCTTTTATAATTTTTTTTTTTAAATTCATGACTAAGAGCTTTAACAGTGCATGTTTACAATTGGTTTTAACTATGCTTTTTATTTTAAAAGCTAAATTGTGAGCTTTAAAAATTCATGGTTAAACTTTTAAAAATCAACAATAAATAAAGACATTCATTTTGAGAGGGAATGATTTTTTAAAGAACAAAAATTCTTAAATTTCCCCACCTCTTTAATTATTTTGCTGTCCATCAAATGAATTTATCCCTTCTTTAAAGAAAAATATCTCAACTTTTTCCTTACTCTTCTTCCACTTCAATTACATTTCCCTTCTCTATATCATCCTCCTTCTATCTTAGGAAATGCTCATTATTCTATTGTAAAACTAATGCACATCTGTATATTTTGTGTAACATTCTGACGAAATTGGCAATATAAGAAAGAAAAAAGGGAATGTGAATATTTAGGACAGTATTTACTTTCTGTGGTTTGGTGTAAATTACATGCAACTGGGTTTGGGTGTAGGAAGTTTAGTAAACTAGGACTCTGGATAGCAATCTATACATAGTAGGTGGTCAGGACATCTACTGACCACATTTTTTCAATTTGCTGAGTTTAGTTTGTGTAAGTCAGCAAAGGACCATCCCCTCAGATAGAGGGGCTTAAACAGTGAAGAGCTCCAAAGAGCTAGACTGAAAGTCCTGAAAATTTTCCACCCATAATGTAGCAATTTTTAAAAAATAATGTCTACATTTATCATTAATTTAATTCAAAACTTATAAAGCTAATCCTGAATTAAAACAAAAAGCAATGACTTATGATGGAAGCTAACATAATAAGAGGCACAGAATAACAGTTACTGACACAGGGGTTGCATTCATGTTCTGCTTACAGCTACGACTATAACAGAACATAGCAGAATAAAACAGACAGACGAAAAAGTCCCTATTTTTCTATCTGTTTAAAGTGCACATTCTTCCTAACAATGCATTTTTACAGTGATTGCCCATTCTAGTTTGAAATGATCCTTTTAATGAGGCTTTTACATTTTCTCTTGACATTGGTACCTTGTAGAAGAAGGAAACTTCTGCCACTAAGCCTGAGCTTTCCTCTCTGAATTTGGTCCTGTTAATCTGGGATCAGCCGAAAGAATATCCCTGTCCCAGCTGGCACGATCAGCTCTCCATATTCCTGCCTTCCTGCTACACGTGCCCTTTCACTCTGTTATTTTCTATCAAGCTCAAGAAATCCTGTTGATAAATCAATCTTCTCTGTCTTCTCATCACTAGGATGCTCTTCTTTGAATGCTCTCAAATCTTTCTGGTAAGACAGCATAGAGAATAACACACCATCCTCATGAGGAATTTCAACCCAAACATGAGAGAAAGGTCTATTAGCGCCTGTTCATACACCATGGCAATTGGGGCAGAAGTTGACAAGAATTCAGATGATCATAAGCAGGTAGTCTTTTGAACTACTGGGACACTGGCATATTTTGATGTAGAAGTAAACAAATGAAGGTATACAATCAAGTCTAGAGAATATAATTGTCATGGAAAATAAACATTATTAATAGCTCAGCTAACGAGTAATCTTTACTGCCAGAAGGAAAACTTACACAGGTTTCAGAAAGCCATTACACAGAATATACACATTGTATTTATTTCTACTTATTTTACAATTAAGAACTTGCATAGGAAAATGCAAAAGAAGATGAGGAAAACAGGGAAACAAACAACGTAATAGCCCTTATGAAAGCTTGCACTAATAAAAGGCAAAAGGGTACTTAATCATTAAAGAATGCACTTTAGTTGTGATGTTTTTTCTTCTGGTTTATTATTGAAATAAAACATGATTGCTGAAGACATTTTTAATGCTGGGAAAGCACAGACACAGTAAACCAAAGTATCTACCATGTGTGTTTTGTTCTTGTTTTATAAATATAAAACTATGCAAAATTAAAAGTGTGACTTACAAAATTAAAGCGTGACTTCATGTTCTATTTCTGCTCTGACAGAAAAAGCAAAACTCATGAGTAAAATCTTTCCTTGTTAATGAAATTTTCTTTTTTGTCTGAACAGAAAGTAAATGTAGGCTTATCTCTGCTTTCAGCTTCACCTTTCTACCACAAATCATCTGCCTTTTCCCCACCTTAAGAAGGTGCTCTGAGATTTGCAAAATACATACTCTTCACTACAAATTGTGGTTATGATGAGGCTCTAACCATCTGCCAGTCTTCAATTTATCCACCGCAGGACACAAGAACTATCTCAAAGAACAGGCAAACCTTCAAAACTAACATCTGAAAAAGGACTGACAGGGAGGTAGGTAAAACATACATACTGCAAGGTGTCGCATATACTATTCATGAAGCTTCAGTGTCTATTAGAAGTTCAGTTTTGGAAACAGGTTATATTCTTACATTTAAAATAAATGTTCTCAGTTATTTTCAGGGTTTATCTTATAAAGAAATAATTCTGTTTGGATTATCTCCCAGAACATTCTTCAATACTTTGTTCTTGACATAAATTGAAAACAATAATATAGATACACTGTACACAGGCTTCAAAATGGCATTAAAGAGGCATATTATCAATATGTTTAGAACATTTAGAAAGCTCAGCTTTGCATCTTCCTAAGTGAATGACTAGATACTTAGACTGAGTAATAGCTGTTCCAATAAACTGCTATGTGTGAAATGTTTTGAATAATAGTTAATTTATGCTGAGGTAATGGCAGCATAATATAGCTGAAATCTGTGCTAATAGGAAGAAAGAAGCTCCTTCTAGCTATTTCTGTTACAATCAGCTGCGGTAATTTTCAATCCATCTCTCTTTCTCTGTCTCTCTCAGATAAAATATTACTTTAAGTGTATGTTAAAATGCTTGTTGCTAATTTTAAAAATCAATAATTGGTACCTGCCATCCATATGGAGAAAAACAAAATAACCAGAAGATAAAGAAGAAATTTTCATGTATAAGACCTATATTTTATATATTTCTGCAATAAAAGAGAGCAATTGCGGTTAATGATGCTCTTTTTATATTGGCAAAACACCAAAATCAGTTTGGATAAGGCTCCAAGATGTTCTACAAAAATTCATATGAAATTTCTAATGTAGATGAGAACTGGCCAAACAATTTATTCCAAGTAATTCTCAGAGTAGAATGAGACATTTTTCTGGGCTATGAGTTATTTACAAACTCACTCTAGTATCTCTTTGATGAAGGAATTATCTGAAATATTTATCAAATAGGTTGGTTGAAGTCTCATCAGCTAAATAAGTTATCAACAGTTCTTCAGATTGTGTGCTCAGTGTATGGTTGCTGATGTATGTTGCGTGGAAGTGCTTACCTCTGCCTGAATGCTGAGCTTTTTAATCACAAGTAAATCGCTACCATAAAAGATAATAAAAAAATGTTTCTATAAATACATTAACAACAAAAGGAGGACTAAGGAGAATCTCCATCCTTTACTGGATGTGGTGGGGAAACACAGTGACTAAGGATGAGGAAAAGGCTGAGGTACTGAGTACATTCTTTGCCTCAGTCTTTAATAGTAAGACCAGTTGTTCTATGAGTGCTCAGACCCCTGAGCTGGATGACATGGATGGGGGAGCAGAAAGAAGCCCCCATAATCCAATAGGAAATGGGTCAGTGACATACTACGCCACTTCGATATACACAACTCTATAGGGCTGGATGAGATCCACTCAAGGGTAATGAGGGAGCTGGTGGAAGTGCTCCCCAAGTCACTTTCCATTATTCCATCACTCTGCTTATTGTAGGGGGGTTGGACTAGATGACCTTTGGAGGTTGCTTCCAACCCAATACATTCTATGATTCTATGATTTATCAGCACTCCTGGACAACTGGGGAGGTCCCAGTTGACTGGAAGTTAGCAAATGTGACATCCATCTATAACAGGGGTCCTCAAACTTTTTAAATAGGGGGCCAGTTCACTGTTCCTCAGACACGTCGGGGGCCACTGCACTGTCCCTCAGACACTGTCAGGGGCCGGACTATAGTTTGGAAAAAAATGACGGGGGAGTCGCGCACCTTGCTGATGCCACCGCCCCCCTCCTGAGCCCGGCCGCACAGTCCGGAAAGGGTGGCCAGAAGGGACTGAAGGAACTTTG
>JAVSBS010029464.1:0-68715 GCA_033124195.1 Coracias cyanogaster | reverse complement strand
AGGAAGTCACTGCGGCTGTGGGGGGGGGCGGGGAGTTCTGTAAATACCCGCGGGCCGGTTTGAGGAGCCCCAGGGGCTGCATCCGGCCCGCGGGCCGTAGTTTGAGGACCCCTGATCTATAAGAAGGGCCAGAAGGAGGATCCAGGGAACAACAGTCCTGTCAGTCTGACCTCAGTGCTGGGGAAGGTTATGGAGCAGATCATCTTGAGTGCCACCATGTGGCATGTACAGAACAACCAGGTGATCAGGCCCAGTCAGCATGGGTTTATGAGAGGCAGGTCCTGCTTGAATAACCTCATCTCCTTCTATGACAAGTTGACCCACTTAGTGGATGAGGGAAAGGCTGTAGATGATGTCTACCTGGACTTCAGTAAATCTTTTGACACTGTTTCCCACAGGACTCTCCTGGAGAAACTATCTCCTTATGGCTTGGATGGGTGTACAGTTCACTGCATAAAATGGCTGGAGGGACAGGCCCAAAGAGTTGTAGTGAATGAAGTTAAATCCAATTGGTGGCCAGTCATAAGTGATGTTCCTTGGGGCTCACTACTGGGGTCACTGCTGTTTAATATCTTTATCAATGATCTGGATGAGGGGATCGAGGGCACCCTCAGTAAGTTTGCAGATGACACCAAATTAGGTGGGTGTGCTGATCTGCTTCAGGGTAAGGAGGCTCTACAGAGGGATCTGTACAGGCTGGATCAATGGGCCAAGGCCAATGGTATGAAGTTCAACAAGGCCAAGGGCCGAGTTCTGCACTTGAGTCACAACAACCCCACGCAAGGCTACAGGCTTGGAGAAGAGTGGCTGGAAAGCTGCTGGGCAGAAAAGGACCTGGGGGTATTGGTCAATAGTTGGCTGAACATGAGCCAGCAGTGTGCCCAGGTGGCCAAGGCAGCCAACAGCATCCTGGCTTCCTTCAGAAATAGTGTGGCAAGCAGGACTAGAGAAGTGATTTTACTTCTGTACTCAGCACTGGTGAGGTTGCATATCAAATACTGTGTTCAGTTTTAGGCCCCTCAGTACAAGAAGGACATTGAGGTGCTGGAGGGTGTCCAAAGAAGGGCAACAAAGCTGGTGAGGAGTCTAGAGCACAAGTCTTAGGAGAAGCAGCTGAGGGAACTGGGATAGTTTAGCCTGGAGAAAAGGAGGCTCAGGGGAAACCTTATTACTCTGTACAACTACCTGAAAGGAGGCTGCAGTGACGTCAGGGCGAGTCTCTTCTCCCAAGTAACAAATGATTGCGTAAGAGGAAATGGCCTCAAGCTGTAGAAGGGGAGGCTTAGGTTGGCTATTAGGAAAAATTTCTTCACACTGGAACAGGCTGCCCAGGAAAGTGGTGGAGACACCACTCCTGGAGGTATTTAAAAGATGTGTAGACATGGTGCTGAGGGACACGGTTTAGTGATGATTTGGCAGTGCTGGGTTAACAGCTGGACTTGATCTTAAAGGTCTCTTCCCATCAAAATGATTCTGTGGTTCTATAAACAAATCCCAAACCTTCTAATATGCCATTTTGGACCAAAAAGGCCCACCTGTATGCCACAAATTGTTTTACTTCCAGGAACTGTGTCTTTTCTTGCCTATGAAAAGATGCTGAATTCCCATAAACATATAATGGCACAATTACGGAATGGTCATGAACTCAGAACAGCACAGATTCACTAAATACTGACTACCTGGACATCTCTAATACATACATTTCTAATATAATTAACTGGAGATATCATGATCCATCATTAATCTAACTTGCAGATAACTGTTTTAAGCAAAGGTAGAGGATGTTTTTAATTTGGAATCCTATGGATCAGATTATGATTTCAGTTATTCTGCACCAAACAACTTCTGAAAGCCCTCCAAATTACCGCAAATGGCAAACAGGTAAAAGAGCACACATTAACATCAAAATAAAAGACATTGTGCAATTACTGTGTGGTAAATGACTTCATGCAATTTATACTAATCCCTTATTGCATATTCTGTATTAAGGTGTCTCCTCCTATATTCAGTGTCTTCTGGCAGGAATATTTACCTACAGAAATAAATATCTTGCCCTCAAAAAATCAGACTGTTTTTCTTCCTGATCTACAGCAAAGTGACAGCAAGTAAAAACTCTTCCTTTCCCTTTTACAGAAGAGGATACTGAGCTCTGAAAGTCACTGGGAAGATGAAAAATTATTATATCCATAGATGCTCCCAGAGTGAAACATAAAAAACCACTTTTTTTTTCTGTTGATAATCTCTTAAGGCATAAAAAAGAGACCCATAGGGCAAAATTACTATAAAATAATCACAGGTTTTTTTCCCCAAACCAGTACAAATTCAGAAGAAAAATCCCTGGGAAACACAGTATTTGGGAGTGAAAGAGATGTAAACCTGTTGACAAAAATCAGCAGGATGCAAGTACACACTTCTTAGAGAAGAACAGGCTCCTTAGCATATGAGAAAAGAATATCTACTTTGAGGATGGCTTTTACTTGAATGACTGTTCTTACTATAGAGATTCCTTCAATTAACTTGGAAAAAAATGGATATTGATACTACTTGAAGCTTCCTACTTATTTCACTACTATCTGTATTCATGCCTAAGCAGAGTTTCTCCTAGAAAGGAAGTGAAAACTGTGCCTTGTATGGAGGCAATTAAGCACAACTGAGCATATAAATGGCCAGTGCTGTGGGTACAATTCAATCAAACAGATCCATAGGGGTGGTTTTGATATTCTTGTCACATCAAAGAAACGGTGCCCAGAAGAAAAAGATCTAACAAGTTAAAAATGAAATCAGTATAAATAAGAATAACTCCAAGCCAAAGCAAGAACAAGCACATGGTTGCAAGGGCTGCCATTACCTTGAAAGTATTATATAGTGCTATTAGAGTAGCGTGTTAATTTTTTCCTCATAAATTTGCCAGGTTCAGCCACCAGGGAAAGGCTAGCATTCCAGCTCCCTTTGTTAAAGATATATCTATCTTGCTGAGTCTTGACAGCCCTATCATGTCAGCCCTCTGTAGTAGCAAAGAGTGTTTCAGCAAGGAGGGGGAAAAAAGGAAAGCAGGAAAAAAAAGAAGTGAAAACTGATGTGATCTACTCTGCTTCCTGTGGGCATATTTCACTACAGCAGATCCAGAGGGATGCTTTGTTATTCCTGTCAGATCAAAGAAAGAGATAACAGAAGAAAATATAAGAGGAAAAATAAAACCCAGAAATGAGGGTAACTGAAAAGCACTGCAAGACTACTGCATCATTATGACTTTTCAGATTATTTAAATATGCTAAATATCAAGTCACCACCAAAGAGATAAATATTGCATAGGCCATATGCTCTGTTAGCTGCCAGCAAAACTGGCCTAGGATTAGTTTACGAATGCAGCAACTGCCTGTCAAACACTAGCAATTTGAATCATTTTTCAATTTGCTATGTGAGTATGCTCAGGTATTTTGACAGGTGGCTGCTCGGAACAAATATCTGAGCCCAGTAGCTTCACATCGCCTTCCTTTCTTACACACTTGCAATTTCTGTTTGACTGGGGAGACACAAGTGTCTGGTGAAGACGCAGCAGTCGCAGGAAAGTCGCTGTAGTGCACTGCTAAGCTGTATTTGCAGCTCACATGGAACACAAGGATGCCACAAAGCCTGAAGTCTAGAGCAAACCAAGAGCTGTGTAACTTAATTTTTCACTTGAGTTTTCAAAACATTTATAATCACAAACAAGCTGAAGGTCTGCAAAAAGGTAAATAGAGATCTAGCTACGATTTTAAACAAATAAACAGAAAACCTGAAATAGTATTTTTCTGCACACTAAATATGCTTTCAGCACTACATGTGATTATTATGCACTAACTGCCCTCTTAATTATTTTGTGTTTAATCTACAACATAGTATTGAAAATAATTTCAGTACTTCTGTTGCATTTTTCTAAAGACCAGTATAACTGTCCTGTTCCTTTTGAGCCACAACACTTTGCAGAAACAAGCTCCTAACTTGGAAAAATCCAAACTCTATTGAACTTTGAGTGTCCAGATTTCTAGGTGTTTGGGAAAAATGAGGCTCCTAAAATCTACACACATTCTGCGAGGAACCGGGGGAGAAACTTTATTTTCCTAAAAAAGCTAACCAATAATATCAAAGCACCATAAATAAAAAAAATTTCCAATATTGTTCTTTAAACATTAGCATTCTCAGCAACAACTCCCTTAAGGCAGCAAAATCTGTCCAGTAGAAAGGATCTAGATTATGATGTAAACTAACAGTAAAGACAATTCCAAATAACATCTAATGTCCAATATAACTACTGTTTACATATTAAAAAGAGATACAGGCTTTGTACCAGGGATGTTCTGTCATGTTTCTCCACAGGAGAAGACTGTCATGGTAAAGTTCATTATCAATTACTGCTTTACAAGTACAAGATGAGTTAAGCTGTCATAATTTTCTCAGCCAGAGAACTTGTGCTGTCAAAGAATGTCAATTTTTAATCTGACAAAAGGAAGAAAATTATCTGTTATTCTGACCTCTAATTTCTTGACATTTTAATGCTGTAATTGCTGTGGTTAGTGCTGCAACCATGATTTCACCTGTCAAGTAAGAATGAATCAATATCCTTAAGCTGTTCTTCATGATTTAGCTTTCACCTCACCGCTTTTACTTTAAAAAAAGGAAAATTTTTCAAATAGAATACAAAAGGTTGCAATAAAAAAAAAAATCAACAAAATAATAATCTGGGGCCTGAAAAGTGTTTATTTTACTACACATTTTTTCTTCTCCTTATTACAACACAAGAACAATTTTGCAATGTGCAGAATAAGAGAGACCACTACAACTGATAGAACTGGAGAACTTCCAATTTTCTAATCGTAAAAGATCTAAGCAACAAAATTCAATTTTATACATTTTGTGGAGCACTTAAGTCAGGACTTTACCGTTGCCCTCATCACTACTTCAAATAAATTATAGTGATCAAATATTTTCTCTCGTATCAGAAAATTACACAGTTGTTTGAAAAAATCAAAATCAGTACTTTTAAATGAAATCGGTATATTTTGCCCATCCAGTGCAGATTTTAAGTTGCCAAAGAGTTATTACAGGGGAAGATACATGTCATTTCATAGACTTCAGTAATCTAAAACTTAATGCTATCCCAGTATTTCCATTTCACACATTGTGAATTTGCAAAATAGAAAACAAAGCAAGCAAGCCAGAGGGGGAGTTTTCCAGTAAATAGGTCCAAACACAACAAAAGCACAGGATGGACATTTTCCCTGTGTTTAAACAATGGAGAATTCTTAGAGGGCTCCCCCATGCACATGGGTAAGATGTAAGGAATGGCAGAGATGAGTTATCCCACCACTGAATACATTTTTGCTCCAGCTAGAAGGCTACTGAAGTGACTCCTTTCCCATTCTTCACAGACAGCTAAGAACAACATATTCCTCAGTTCTTAATTGAGGTGCACAAGCAAAGGGCAAAAGTGCCAAGGTATAGCATGAACAGGTCACAGAGATATGCCTTTTAAAATGAGGTCTTTCAATCAGCTCAGACCTATACGGGAGCGTTTTTTATTTGGAGACTTATTTCACTGGACAGGTTCTGCTGGGACTCAGCTCAATATGAAATTAGTTATGGCCACCGTTTGAGTGGGCTACTACTATATTTGAGCCCATTGGTCTGATAATGGCTACTGCCAATAAGGTTGTATTGATTGGCTTATTTTATAGGCATTTATTGAGAACATTTGCTGTCTTCTGTGTGACAGAACAAAAATATTTCAGTTTGTTTTGAAAACAAACATCAAGTGCATTTGGATACAGAGAGATATGTTTTTCCTGGATTATTTGCAAAGTTCAATTAATTTCAAATTGCAGTGTTTCTGAGTTAAGATGTCAGGCACCATCACCTGCCACAGTAAAGCATACTAAACAAATGTTATCACTATTTTTAAAGGTGCTAGTGTTCCTACACTTACATTTCTGTATTTATAAGTGGACTTCAGAGGCTTTTAAAAGATCTTTTTGCTTTAATTTATTTCCTGGAATATCTAATAAAAGCCAGAAAAAAAGTGAAAAGAAAAAAAAAAAGCCAACAATACACGGTATATAGAATATATATATTTGTAACAGAAATATGACATCCAAATACCTGATCTGCTTGATCATCAAGCCATCAAGATGTCAAATGTTTCATTACTGACTGAAGAATGTCTTCTAGTTTCATAAATAGAGCTCAGGGAAACAGAAGGCAGCTCTAAATCTG
This sequence comes from Coracias cyanogaster, assembly GCA_033124195.1. Taxonomy (NCBI): domain Eukaryota; kingdom Metazoa; phylum Chordata; class Aves; order Coraciiformes; family Coraciidae; genus Coracias; species Coracias cyanogaster. The sequence continues at coordinate 62,466 of JAVSBS010029464.1, read as the reverse complement.
TATTTATTTACATATGTATTGTAATTTCTGATTAAAAATGTATAAAAAGTATTTTCTTAACCTTTTTATGACAAACCATAAATCACCAATGTCTCTTGGATGAGAAAGCACACTATTATTATATGCACATATACAACTTTATGTATCTGTATATAACAAAAATTAGCAAGATTCATTTTTTCTAGACATGTAGCCTTCTCATTGCTAACAGTGAATTTTATTTACTAATGTAACTTGTGGCAATGAACATAAACTTGTGCTTTTAGAAGTTTATGCTATGTAAATAGCCTAAGAAGAGGTTTATATGCTATTGACTGACATGGCATGGGTTAGATGTACAAGTGAGTGATCAAAAACATCTCCATAAATTTATTGAAATTTCTGATGACAAGATATGCATGTAAGCAGAGCCACAGGAGAGCTGAAGAGTCTCATCATGTCATAAGATGTTAAATAAGGTGCACAGACAGACAGATAGACCTCAATCCTACAAGCTGCCCTGTGGGAGTAGACCCTTAGAGTCAAGACATAGGAGTCTGCCCATGCAAATCAGGACCTTAAGCCGTGCAAATCCCTTGTATTCATGGTGCTTGACACCTGTTTTATACTTTTAAAAGCATTGCTCCTTCGTATCTCCAGTTTTGTACTTTACTGGCTGTTATCATGCTCAAAGTTTCAAATGCAGAAAACTATTATGTAGATGTTAACATTAAATATTTGAGGCAGTAGAATCAAAGCAGGTTGCCATTCTTAGAACTAAGCAAATACTAACTGCTTACAAAACATAAGCTTTGCAATGCATGGTGTGAAAATCCAGCTCTAGAAAGTTAAGTCTGGATTTTTTTTCAGTTCTGCCCCTCCATCAAAAAAAGCACCAAATGCAACAAGATGCAAGAATGTACTACTAAAAAGCAACATGCCAAACCCCAATATTTAGCTGAATATGAATGCTTTCTATTATCTTTCTTTCTGAAATCTGTAGATTTCTGTCCCCAAGACTGGAAAACAAACAAACAAACAAAACCCCATCGCCTGGCAATGTATAAATTATTACTGTTTTACATACAGCAGATGGCAACTATTTGGGGGAATGGGAGATTGTCTGTACAGCTTCATCACAGTGGTACTCATCTAGCAGCTGTTGCTTCTTCACACTTTTCACAAAATTTCAATTGTTTTACCCAATGAATGGATGATATTAGAAAATTATTATTCAAATTAATAGTCTTGCTAAAAACAAATACAGTCACTAGAAAGAAACGTGTATCAGGATAGCTAGCATAATTATTTTTTTTAAATTTACCGATAATTTAAAACACTTGTAGACATGTACATTTACATAAATTTCACACATACATACATACAACATAAATACTTGTACGTGCAACAAATAAGAAACATTTTCTACCTTAGTAACAGTTTCATTATACTTTATGTGAGAAACACAACAGTAATCTGAATAATTGCTGTTCTCACTCTAGAACATACATATTCTTTTTCAGATACATATTCTCACCAACATTATCCGACTGAAAGAAAAGGTTAGATTTTTCTCCCTATGACTATGATGCAGTGTTTTCTTTCAGCTTTTCAGTTCTAAGTGAACTTAATAAAAATAAATTATAAAAAGTAGCAGAATATCTATTACAGAATATATATTACATTATAATATCCTATACCATAACTAAGCATGAATTATATTGGTAACTTCAAGCATATAAAATATTTTGGGGCATCTGCTTTACTACTAGTTTATTAATACTTGCTTCTGAAGTCACCTAGGGCCTAAGCTCTGATTCAAGTCACACATAACAATTTTCTCCAGCAGTGAAAGATGGAAAAAACATAATTTCTTGTGAGATGACAGCAGTTTTTAGAACAAAATGACAGTAAACACCTACCTCCCTGAGGACAGGATCAGTGATACTGTCCAGGTTCACAGAGCCTTCATATGTTAGGTAGTGGAAAACGTTGAGTGCACGCACTGCTTCTGGTCCTCGTTGCTTGTAGCCAAATATAAGGTCAATCCACTGATGAAGTTGACATGATACAAACTCACTTTCCAGGGCCTGCAAGTGAAATTCAGAGTTAGGAAATAAATTCCACCTTGCAATTTCATGCTTAAATTACATCCTGCCTTTTCCTATTAGCTGAGGAAACATAATGGGTATCATTACATTTCATGTTCAGGCTTATTTGATATATTTGAAATCCTTCAAACATTAAAAAAATAGAACTAATTACAGCAAGAGAAACACTAAAAATACATTCTTCTTTCCTTCAGCTTTACATCATACTGATTCTCTTCGCAACTACTGGTTTTCTTCTAGCTGCAAGGGTTTTAGTATTAATTTTGTCGAATAAGTTAGGTAATTTGCCAAGAAAAACTGAGGAAAATGGGAAAACTATTTCAAAAAGTGAATCTTCCAACTCATTTTCCAAGTAGTTCTAATTAGTCTTGAAGATAAAATGCAAACTTGAGGATTAAAAAGCTGTATTGGCAAAATGAGGTTCTGAACTCCCTGTGTAAACTGTGAGTGATTTCTCAAAGAAGAAAAGCATTTTTCACACTCATTTTTACCATTAGGTTAGTTCACCAGGGAAAACACAGGCCTTGAGTAGCTTGGTTAAAAATGGGCTATTCCCTTGCTCAGCATATGGAACAAGATTAATTCTAGACAGAGGAAATGATGATAGTATTACTGTTGAGGCTGATGCAGCCAATGTACCTTTATCATACATGATTGCAGTCCTTAGTAGATATCATTGCCTGAACCGGAACTTTCAAGAGCTGAATGCATTACACAGTTTCTCTTTAGCCCTCTACCTGTCTTAGTTTCCTATAAGCCTGTACCTGGATACATAAATCATGCTCCTATAAAGACTCATCATGTCTTTAAGAAGGCTTCCTGGCACACTCACTCCCTCTTTCCTAATGCTACCTTCAGAGAAGAACTGTGATAAACAGGAACTGGCATTAAAATAAAGACTCATAGTTCATTGATAAGTTTTTGTATGTGTCCTTGCCCAAACTCCATCCCAGTCCTGATTTTGTACAGTGTCATGTACCTAGTTCCCTTCGATCAGAACTAGTGCAGTTCAGTTCTCAGATCTGGGAACTAACTTCCAAATAACTTCCACCTTTCTAACAAGAAAAAAAAAAGTAATTACAAAATCACAGAATGGCTGAGTTTGGAAGATACCTCTGGAAATAAACTGGTCCAACCTCTCTGCTGTTCAACAGGACCACCTAGAGTTGGCTGCCCAGGACTGTACCACGACAGCTTTTGAGCATCTCCAAGGATGGGGATTCCACAACCTCTCTGGGCAATCTGTGCCAGTGCGTGATCACCCCCACAGTAAAAAAGTGTTTCCTGATGTCCAGAGGGAACTTCCTGTGTTTCAGTTTGTGCCCACTGCCTCATGTCCTGTCACTGAGCACCACTGAAAAGTCTTGTTCACTCTGAAAAGGAAAACCTAACCAGCCTTAATACAGTACCCCAAAGTCCTTCTCCACAGGGCTGCTCTCAATCCTATCATCCCCCAGCCTGTATTGATACTGAGGATTGCCCTAACCCAGATGCAGGACATTGCACTTGGCCTTGTTGGACCTCATGAGGTTCACACAGGTGCACTTCTCGAGCTTGTCCAGGTCCCTCTTGAAGGGATCCCATCCCTCTGGCATTTCAACTGCCCCATTCAGCTTGGTGTTGTCTGCAAACTTGCTGAGGGTGCACTCGATCCCACTATGTCATTGATGAAAATACTAAACAGTACTCATCCCAGTACAGACCCCTCAGGGACACCACTGGTCACCAGTCTCCATCTGGACACTGAATTGTTGGCCACTACACTCTGGATGTGACCATCCAACAAAGATCTTATGCACTGAACAGTCCACCCATCAAATCCATATCTCTCCAATTTAGATAGAAGGATGTTATGGGGGACTACATCAAAGGCCTTACAGAAGTCCAGACAGACAACATCCATAGCTTTTCTCTTGTCCACTGATGTGGTTGCTCCATCATAGAAGGCCACTAGGTTGATGAGGCAGGACTTGCCCTTGGTGAAGCTATGCTGGCTGTCTTGAACCATCTCCCTCTCTTCCATGTGCCTTAGCAAACCTTCTAGGAGGATCTGTTCCATGATCTTCTCAAGCACAGAGATGAGGCTGGCAGATCAGTAGTTCCTACAGTCATCCTCTCTACCCTTTTTGAAAATAGGTTTCCCTTTTTCCAGTCCTCAGGGACTTCACCTGACTGCCATGACTTCTCAGATATCTTGGAGAGAATCTTGGCAATTACAGCAGCCAGTTCCCTCAGGATTCTAGGATGCATCTCATGAGGTCCTATAAACATGTATGTTCAGGTTCCTCAGGTGGTCATGAACCTGATATTGTCTCACAGTGAGAGACTTTGCTCCCCAAGTCCCTGCCTTGTGGTTCATCCACTCAAAAGGTGTGAGAAGAGAGATTGTCAATGAAGACCAAGACACAAAAGTTGTTGAACACCTCAGCCTTCTTATAATCCATTGTAACTAGTTTGCCAGTTGTACTTATCAAGAGTTGGGAGAGTTATAAGAGTTGAATGTCTATGTTATGTTTCCCTGAGGCAGTTTCTACTTGCATGACCAGCCCTTACTCAGCAGCTTGTCATTTCAGAGAAGGTCTTACTGACCCTAGCAGGTTTGGAGAACTTCTATTTCACATGGATGAACAATTCTTTAATAACTTATTAAATATATGAGCTACTTTTCAACAGCAGCATGTCATGTCTTTGTCTCCAATTCTTTAAGCAGATTTATTTTACTGTTTGTAGATCTAATGGTTCTTTAAAATACCTTGAGGTTCTTGGAGAAAAACCTTAGTTTCTTGGGGAAACCTTGGGGAAATTCATAAAGAGGGAATTTAATTATTTTGAACTATAAATTTCAGAACTACACATAAAAATGGAAGCCAGAAGAATTGCTGTCACAGAAGCTGTGAATGTTGGTGGTAGCAAGGGGACAAGTGCTGTGCCTGCCAAGTGCTGTGTGGTGGAAGACTGGTGTGGTGGGCGATTTGGGGCAGAGAACAGAATGGAAGGTGGAGAGAGAAGCCAGAGCTGTGAGAGTGGCTCTGCATGGGCCCTAGCACAGCACAGACTCCAGCTGTGGGCTGCAGTGGGTGCTATGCGATGTTCATGTCCTCCCCATTGAGCTATACTGTGGGCATGAACAACAGGTAGGGTGCACCTAAGAATGGGCCAGCAAAAGGCTACAAAGTCCTACCTGGCCTTCAGTGGGGACAAGGCACCTGATCTGTGCTTTATAACCTGGATTTGTTTTAGTCAGGAGAAAGCTTCTGATGTCAGGTCTGACCTGGTTTGCTGATGTTTCTCCCAAGTACTTTTGCAAAGCTACTCATGCAATACTTGTAGAATCCTCTCCCTAATTTGCTCTAATGCACAGGCTGCTCCCCCTCCGTGTAAGTGCCTCCTGAAAATTTATGAGCTGTTCACTGTCAACAGTACATCATTTGGTTTCTCAAGAATATGCAATGCTCAGTAGGGAATAGGGTGAGGGAATTTTCTGGGTAAAAAATAATTTGTAGTTACAGTAGGTACAACATATAGAAAAAGATAATAATATCCTTAAAATGGGCTGGAGATGGCCCTAAGGACAGCATGTTTCAAGAACACTTTGGCTTTAAAGGGGAGGGGTTAATTTTTTCAGTATGTTTTCAATATGAAATATAAGGATTTTTTTTTTTTCTAGAAAAGCAATACTAATTATTAGATACATACTTACATAATATTATTTATAGTTCTTAAAGGTTCTTACTGTTAAACAGAGATGAGCTAGTAGCCAGATTGTTTTCTACTATAATTAGAATGTACAGAAAAGAGTTTTACTCAGGCACTCTCAACTTGTTTAGATCACTGTAATAACAGTGGGGCTTCAAATAACAGGCTTCATTTCCCTATAGCAGCATTCCAGACAGTATTTTTGTATTAGTTTTGTTTTGAGGAAGGAGTCTCTCATGTTACTGTTTTCAATGGGAGTGACTTTTATTGCTAATAGGCAAATTGCAAGCATTATTATACATTTATATTTTGAAGTAAAAGTTCTATAGTCTTTGTGTGTTTGCAGGTAACTGTATACACTCATGTTCCACAGGCTTGAAAATCTGCCCTGTAGCTGTTGTAAAATGTAAATAGTTATTAGTAACTTTATGTTTATGTATAAACTAAATAGAGTTAATATAAGCCAAGTTACTTAGTGGGATGAATCACTATAGCTATTTTCAGACCCTTGTGCAGCACACTTTCCTGTCTGCTCATCCTAATTTGATGTTAAATTATTTTTTTACAGAAATTCCAGTAGGAGAAATTGGTTTTTATTTTAACACATGCTATGTGCTGCGTAATGTATCAGGAGTTCTGGATTTCTAAAACATGCTATTTCAACCTCTTTCTAACACAATGTTTTGCATTACCTGGGTATTTTGTGTCACCAGGGAAGAGGAAAGGTCTGATGCGGCACCTGCCTCTCTTGTTTCTGCAGTTTCTGCCTCATTCCCCTCCTCTCCACAGCTATATGCTGTCTGTCTCTCCAAGAACTCTACCACAGTATCTTGCTATTAACCTATATCCAGTCTATTTTAAAATATTTTCTTAAAACCACTCTGAGGCACTTTGGTTTTGTAGATCTGCTCAATAACAGACCATCAGCTGTTTCAGTCCGTGAGTCGAGTTTTTCTTCCCTCTTCTTCTGCAGCCACTGAATATACAGATTCTCTCCATCTAGTATTTCTCTGCCTCATTTACCAGTTCTTGTACAGACTATCAGAGTCATAAAATAAAATAGGCAATACTGATATCAGAAATCAGTTATGTTTGTTTAAACAAAGTAATATTTTAGTAAAAGTGACACAGAAGCACTTTCTACAGATGGAGGTTATTCAAGGATGTCTGCACAGAAACTGGTCCTTTATGTAAGTGTCTTCAAGATATAAATAAGATTTTTCAGTGACACAGAAAGTTTAACCAAAAAAATCACTGCACTTTCCAAATTAGTTTGAAACCCTTGTTAGCTGAATGAGTTTTAAATGCATTGAGAAAAAACCTTGGCAATACACAAAATAAAATCAAAGCTACTATTGAGGAAGTAATATCACATCTTATCTATTGCTTATCTGGTAAAAAAAAAAATGTCAACTGCTGCTGAATGGTGAAGAGAAAAGATAAATCTTACAGATCCTCATAGCACAGAGTTTTCATAATAGATGTTTCAAATGACTATTTAAGAAGCTTTTTAATTATGAAATACTATGTATCCTTCTGAATAGCCAGGGAACTGTACAAAAATGTGATTGGCAGCAGAAGATTGCAAATAAATCATTTCAAGGACAGAAAGTAAATTCAATCTTGGTAACAGTTATATAATAGGAATAAAATATGTATAACAAAAACAGGACACTGATTAGTCTTTCAAAAATATAATTCATAGGGAATGCATTTTACTCAATGCTATAATTTGTAATTTAATATGTGCATAAGCCATAATGAAAATATCATTATAATTAACTTTGAATTACACAATCTTGCATCTTTTGTTTCAAAACCAAAGAATGCTTATTATAAAAGCTCCGCTTCAGTGTTTCACAGTGGTGTTCCCTGCCTTGATTTAACATGCTTGACTTACTGACTGAATCTGTTCTATTTCTGGCTCTCAGGACTGCTCTAAGTCTGTGGGGACTGAGAGTCTGAGTAGGACTACAGATGCACATCTGTGGAAGGTTTTATGCGTGGTGTTTTTTTTCCTGGTAAACTGGGAGATTATGATTGATGAGCCCAGCATTAGGGTAATGTTATCAGGGACACTTTCTCCCTCTGTCCTTTGTGCCATCACCGAGGTCAGACCATAATCATGTTAGCATTGAACATAGTGCTTTATTAATGTTTCATGAGTAACTCCGTAGTAATCAGTCTAGCGTTGTATGGATAAATAAAACTGCTACAACAATCCCTGATGTATACACTGAGTGCTTCAGAAGCTACTGTAATAGGTTTTAAAAGTAACTTGACTGAATGTCTTTTCCAGCCTTTATAAGAAGTCTAATTTTCCTGAGTTTAATCTCTTTTGATGGAAAACCATTTCTGCTTCCATTTCTGTGTTTAGTTAGAGGTGTAAAACGTCCAGCTGAAAAATCAAATGAAATAGCACCAAAACCCTGTCTGCCATTTATTAATTTGCACAGAATTTTAGTAAAGCTTGTTAACCAGTTGGTTAAATTATGTTGATTTATGTCATTGCATCTCTGTGATGTTTTCTAGGCTGCTTTCTACTTGTTTTGGTAAGTCTGGGGATGAAATGTTGAAATTCTTGCTGTTATTCTAAGAAAATGTTTACATTCATAAATGTGCAAGTAGGCTGTATATAAAGTTTTGTATTTCCTTCCACATAAAACCACACATTATATATGCCTGCAGCAAGCAAAAATTATGTATGAACAGAAGAAAACATTGTCAGGTAGGGAAAAACAAGATCCCACTGTAGGTTATGCAGTGTCACATACGATCCTTTCCACTGAATTGAAATTACTACTGCTGATTTCATTAGACAAGGGATCAGGATAACATTTATTTGAAATACTCCTCAATTTTCTGTGGCTTGCCTGTAAACACATTATCTACTTGCTTTCTAAGTTGCTGTAGAAATTCCAGGCTTGCACAAGCTTCCTGTGTTTTACACGTCAGCACCACACCCAGGCTATTTTTTTTTTCCCCAGAACAGATTCTTGTATAACAGCCAAAGCTTGGCCTGGGGATGACCTAACTGAATAATACATCTGCTGGCTAGTTCAAAACATGGAATCAGACATTAGGTAGGGAATGTCAGACTTTCCAATCCCTTTATATTTGTTCCTTACTTTGACTAGTCCCCTTCTAGTGACCAAAAAGAAAGGCATACTGGCAGTTTCCCGTATGCGTTAATAACACGCTATGTAAGGAAGTTTTTCTGAAAAATTATTACACATTCGAATTATTACACTTCAAAAATGTAATTCCATTACTTTATACTACACATACTATCTGCATTTTCGTGAAAGGGATTATCCTTCTTTAGCTACTTGCTATTTTATAATAAGCTTTATAAAAAAATATGCATATCTCATCCTGAAGTTTCTATCCTCTGAACTCCATCCAAATGTGGATACTTTTTCTTTCATCTAGTCACCCAGAAGTGAATCCAATATTCCAGGTGCGGTCTCAAAAGGATCATAGACAGGTACAACTGTTTACATCCTCTGTGATGCAATGATTCTCCATAGATAGCATCAAAATACATTTATTTCTGGTTAATTTAGAATTACAGAGCTTTATCCAATAAAATTGCTGCTCATTGTCACCCTTGCCTTGTTACTGCTCTATTTTTGATACTATTTTTGTTTCCAGACTTTTGCTTCCTATCAAATATCTTCAATTATTTCCTCCCAAGGTGATTTTCAGTGTATTTTCTGCATCTAATTCAAATAAATCTATGCCTCTTTCTACTGTTTTCTAGACAATTCCCAACTTTATTATAATTTGTGAACTTCATCACGCTGCTAACTTGAAAACAGCATGTATCTGTGTAGCACTGAATTTTAACCACTGATCATGCTCTCGCTAAAAGCAGATGCTGGGATAAATAAAGGCCACGCAGAAACTGCCTCCAGGCAAAATTGTGCCTAGTAACAGCAAGATGCTCACATCTGTGAGGACAGGGGTGGAAGATAGTATAGGAAGGGTATGATACATAAGTGACACCATTTCCGATTTTAGAAATCTGCAAAGTACTCAATTAGTTGAAGCCTGTAATACTAATGCTACTCTAATCTTTAATCTTAACATCAGTTTGTCTTTCTCCTGGCAGTCTGAGCATGCTTACACACATATGGAATCAGTCATTAGTGCTATTACAGCTTAATATTTAAAAGGTATTTCCAGCTTTTAACTATCAGTGTTTCTGGAAAGTATAGTCCTGAAGGGGCATAAATGCTATACTCTGAATTCATGCAAGCAGCTGTTTTCTTCAACAGCATAAAACTTTTCTGTGGAGAGTTCCTATAATATTTTCTAAAAAGCAGAAATTGCATAAGAGAAATATAATAAACTAAAGCAAAAGCTTTTCTTCAAGTGACCTCATCACATAGTGCTTTTTTATCCTCCTATTAATCATCATGGAAAGGAAAGATTAAGAAAATGCCATTTAGGATAAAAGAAGGAACATTCTTTATAAAATTTCCCAAAGGAAGTAATTAATATGCATATCTCATTATATTCCCCAATAGGTGGCAGCTTGTTTGTCCTTTTTCACTAAGGTATCACACTTTTGTTCTTACGGATGTCAAAACTAAAACTCTTGGCCAACTTTATTGTGCTTACTCCTAGGCCCAGTCTGGGTGTAGCCACAACCACAATCCAAAAAAGGGCTCTGTGCAGTGAGATGGGCAGTCTGGAGACACACACCTGTGACTGCACACCCCACACTTGAAGATCCAAATGGAGTGTAGTGATTATTTGAGGCCACCTCCTTCTTTGCTAGTAAAATTGCACTTGGATTTATTGCCACCAGCTGTGACAACTACTTTGTTTTAGAAATAATGTTGCAACATATGCAACTATAAGAGAAATTGGCCAAGAAAAAGAAGGAAGATGTTCAGCTTCTTCCCGTCAACAATGGACCACTCCCTGGAACACATTTCTCATGCTTTGTGTAGCGCATTTCCTATGTCTAAATTGATGAAGTTGCCATCACTTCCTTAGGAGACTGCTGTACACATGTCAAACCATTTACTCTTCTAAATGGAGGAACTTATAAATCACATACATCTAGGGATAGGCTTTTCTTTCTAATATTCTTCTGTTCTTTTGAACCTCATATGGCTATTTTTTCTATCAACTCCTGAAGAACAGTTGTCTTTAAAGTCAGTTCTTGAGCTTAAATCGCCAAACTGATTAGACATAAACCAACAGTGCTAGACTTACAATGCTACCACAAAAGCACTATAGGCAATAATGCACAAGCTGAACGGTTCTGCAACTCTATGGAAACCCACAGCTTATTGAAAGCACTATAAGCAAGACAAGCAATACACATTTTAAGGAAGATCCATTTCTAGAACAGAACCAACAATTAAACTATTGCTGGCCAAAACATCAGAATATACCTTGTTTTTCCTAAAAATGAATAGAAGCATATGTATGTATTAACTTGATCATTAATAAAATAATTATCTACCAAATTAAAGCGAAAAATATACAACATAGATAAATATTTTTCATGCTTAAATTCTGCAGATTTTATGGTGATTTACATCAGAGCAGTTCCTTTGCAAAACTTCTTTAGAAACTGCAGTTGCTTATGTTCACATTACTATACTTCCAGTTAATCTCTGATGAATAGCTTCAGTTGAGTAAGGAATATAATATATCTTGAAACATAGCAGCCTTTATAATAAACATTTTTTTTTGTAATGTAGAATGATTTTTTAGAGTATCCTGTATTCTCCAGCTCAAGCCCATCTGATGCTTTCTCATGAGACAGCAAATAATAACTGAGTTTCATTTTCCGTGATTTTGGCACATGTAGGGAAAATCCATTGTAAAATAAAGGGTTCTGTCAAGCGAGACAGATTGCAAATTCTTCGTCACTTTGTATTTTATTTCTATATATCTAGTTCTAAAGAGATGAAAAACAGCATTAGATTTCCTGGTTAAAACACAAAATTTCTTACTTAAGCTAAAGTAAAGTGCAGCTTACCATCCTGTTGATACGAACAAAGTCTTCTGGCTTCTTGGCCCATGGGGGGAGATCAACATCATTCACAACAACTTCATCTTCCCTTATTCCTAGATTATAGCCATTACTGTTGACAAACATCTCTGGTAGGTAGTAATACTCTGGAATTAACTCCTAGCAAGGAAAAAACACACAATTGAGATGCAGAATGGTGATGCCAGAATCAGGCTCCATTGCAGTACACATTAAAGCATTCCTGGTTTTGCTTATGTTTCTGTGAACTTGCTGAAGAAATTTTACATTTTCCTGTACTTACAGTCAAACATATTTTTCATAATGAAATATTCAATCTTTGGTTTTCCCATACCTGTTTTTATGAAAAGCATAACTTTGGAAAAGCAGTGTGTAAAAATGAAGGAGGTCTCTTCAGAATAACAGGTACAGGAAACTGTACACTACGCCTTCAATACTACAAATATGTTGGATTTTTTAATCACTATTTAACTAAACTACTTAAAAGGGGAAAAAACATTGTTGATTTAATGTTGTCTTTGTTTTAGTTTCTCTATGTTCTTTAACTGCATAACAAAAGGTGGTTATTTGATTATATCAGGAAAAAGAATTCAGGGTGAATTCATTTTTCTATTGTAAGAAAAATTGAAAAATAAATGGAGAGAAACACATCAGTACAATAAACATCCTTAAAACAGAAATACACTATATTTAAACTGTGAAAGATCAATAACTGAGTAGCAAAGACCATCTGCAGTGTATTAATAGATTATAGGTAAGTTCGGGTGTGAAGTTTTCCCCTATTTCCAGGATAGCTAAATAGAAATGCATTTTGACATAATAAATATCACCATTTGTTGCTGTCTATTATTCTAGCAGTAAGTATTGAACAGCAATAGCAGAAAAGCTTTAAAGCCCACTATCTCTTTTTTAATATCCAGATATGGATTATATTCACTGAATTACATTCTGGTCTTCAGTTGTGTAACATGATCAAAACTGATGACACAGCACCTGAAACCTGAGTCTCTTTGCGGTCCTTTCAAAGGCTGCAGACATGCAAAGCATTAAAAAAAAATCAGTGCAGACACAAACTTATCTAATTAAATCTAATGTGCAACTCCATAGAGAGTAGAGCAGTTAAAGCATAGATAGTCCTTTCAAATTTATTCATTAAAAAAAAAAAAGAGATAATATTTATGTTACAAAGTTAAGTATGTTTAGGGAGGCAATTTACTTGCTTCTTTATATCGTTTTTACTATACTATAAACAGTCTGAATTCAGACTAGAAAATGCAATGCCAATCAATATCCAACTGATGCAAAACAGTAACCAAGTGAGACATGCCTGATCTTGAATAGCTCATTATGTCATAAACTGTAATTTCAAAAAGCAAAAAAATATTTTAAAATATTACATGCAGTAAATAATAAAACAGCAGCTAGAGTAAAGCCAAACAAAAACTATTCCTGAATATCCTATAGGATTAAAAAAATATATATTATTTTACTGACAATCTTAACTTTGATTATATACCTCTAACTTACTCAGACTATTTCTAAAAGTAAATTCCCCCCTTTCCCCTAAACAGGATTCACTAACTCTTCCTCAGAAAGTCCTTTGGTTTTCTCTAATGGAGCCCAAAGAAGAATGAATGATCCTAAGAGCTGAAGAAAATTAGACATTAATCTTTCTGGAGCTCAGCAAACTGCTACTAACTTGTGAGTAAGAGCTGGCCACAGTCCAATGCACTACCATAAAAATCACGGACAAACTAAGAGCATCGCCTTAAAGAAAGGAAAAATTCATAATGATCTCAGAATGCCAAAAATATTATTCAGTCAAAATTAAATTAAAAGTAAATAATCCAATGAAACAGAATTTATTAGAGAAAAGAAAGCAAAGTTTATTTTTATATTGTATAAAAGCCTTGAAACACATACTAGTCTTTTTAATTATTACCATTTTTTAATGCAACATGGTGGTGCACTAACCTGTAATCAAGCTTTTGATTCCATCAAATATATGTTAACTCTTAAATTTCCTTTTTCAGTGTCGTAGGATCCAATTGTGAACTTTTACCTCTAGCATAATCTGAAAGACTTTTGCTACCCAGAGACATATCTAGTGTTTAACTGAATTCTGCTACCCTTCTAACTACAGGGGTGTCTTGAGCAAAGGGAATAAGTCGCTGAATATTTTTAATGCTATTTCCATTTAGTAATTTTATCTTTGCTACTATTTATTTAAGTGTAATTTAATGTTCCCTTGTCTGGTATAGCAGAAAACATAAATAGAAATAGAATAAATAGATAACATCTGATTAACTTTCTTTGTAAGATTTATTGTGTTGTATATGTTTAGTTTGACCTATCTTTCTCCTGTGCTCTGGAAACTAACCAGTGCCAGACTTCTAAATCCTCTTCAAATAACACTCTCTAGAATCCTAATCATTTCAGTTACACATCTCGTGGTATTTTTTTTTCAGTCAAAGTAACGAAACAAAATATAGTATTAAAAAAAAAAAACTAATAACCCTACTGTGTTACAGTCTCAGCATTCTCCTCAATGTTATTTTTAGTGCAGCCTACAATCTTTTTTGTTTAGTTGAGTACTATTTAGAATGAATTGAACCTTTTATTGAGATATGAACAATGTTGCATGCGACCTTTCCCAGATACTTACATAGTTCCTATACTTTGCATTAACCATTCATGGTTAATGGTAGCATTTTATATTCCTCTTGCAATTTTGCTACCTCCACTATTGACTACACTAAGAAACCACAACACTTTAAAATACCTCAGATAAATCCATCCCCTTCCCATGAATTAAAATATACTAAAACTCAGAACTATTATGAAGACTCTTGGCACCCCATAAGTATGAACTTGCTGACACTTGAAAAAATCTTCAAAATGTGTATTTAGCTACTTAGAAGCACAGAAAATAGAACTAGAGAAGTCTGATAGAAAGGTTTGTTTTATGTGTTCACTGTTTATTCTGTGACAAACTGAAAAACCTGTCTCTTTTACCTCATGCCAATGGCAGGTGCCAAGTGAGGATGGAAAGGCAAATATTCCATTCCCCAACGCCCCTGAGCATGCTTTGTTAGGAGAAGTACAAGCTGGGAGAAGCAGAGAGAGGAAGGATTAGCAAGGACAGAGCAAGCAGCAAGGACGGAGCCTGGGAGATTGCTGGGAAAAGGAAGGAGCAGACAGGAGTGAACCTCAGCAGAGACAGCAAGATGACAACTGGGGCCCAGAGAGAATTGCTTTAACCAGGAAGCCACTGAAAATTGCTAGAATTAAAATAAGAATGAAGGAAAAGGGAACACTAGCAAGGGCTAGAGCTACTTTCAAACCCTATTTACATTTTTCTCAACCAGGGTTTGGGTTTTCTTTGTTTCATAAGTGGGTTTGTGCCAATTCATATTCTAACAAAGATTATGGCTAGAGACAGCACTTTTGGTGCTTTTCCTGTTAAGGATGGGGAACATATCCCTCAAATATCTAACTGTTTCAGAGTCACACTGGGAGAGGTGACCTTGCCCATTTCTCCCTTCCACAAGAGGTTCAGCTATACCATCTCTCCTGCCAGATATCTGTCTGCCCTGTTGTCCCAGATTTGAGTGACAGCAACTCCACAATCTCTCCATCAACTGACTTCAGCTTTACCTAAGTTTTACCTAACACCCAACCTGAATCTTTTATTACACATTCTAAGCCCATTTGCCTTTGTCCTAGCTATCATTTCATCCCAGATACAGAGAACAAATTACTGTTTTCTCTTTGCGTATTTTATTGCATGTTTGGAAAGCATTATCCTTTACAGGCTTTACAGCCTTTCAGTTCCTAAAAGTCTAAATGGAGGACAATGATTTTACCTTCTGTATTGTTACATCATTTAACTTTTAGTTAGAGGTGTGTAAAGTATTCATTTAATCTCCCCAAATTAGCTAGTAGAACTATTCCTAAACAATGCATAACTTAATTTACTCCTATACGTACTTTGGCCAATAAGGCCAAAGGTCATGTTTTGTCACATGTTTATCATACAGAAGCCAAAATAAATGTTTTTATCCACCTCTGTCGTTTTCAGATTAGAGATTAAGATTGCATACTCTTCTGACAGCATCTGCTATTTTTCATTAATTTTTTATACTGTACAACATGGCTTCTTATAAATTACCAGCTCCATACTTTAGAAGAGTCATTGTCAAATTCACCCTGAAGACAGGGACAAGGAGACACAGAAATCAGCAGGGCAAAAATGTATCTTGGGAGTGGTATTTACACGAGGGAATAAGACAGGGAGAACCTTCTGTCTTCGAGTTTGCTTTCCACTTACACTGAATAGTTGATAAGTGAATCTTTAAAACTCCTATTGCACTTTCAGTGGCACTAGTGGTAAAAGGTCAGTTCAAAGCCAGGTCTATGCAAAGGAATGGTGGCTTGAAGCTACCATGATTTTGAGAAGTTTGTGTTTCAAGCTACAAATGTCCATGAAAGACAAATCTCAAAGCATTTTCTTCCTACATTACAAACATTGAGTAAACCAGTGTAAATCAAGACATGAAGGAAGCATCAAAAATAACAACATAAAAGAAGTTTCCTCAGAAGTTACATCAGTTTGCAGGCATAAAATGATGGAATGTAGAGAAAAAAGACACAGAAGATGAAGATTTTTTTAAAGTCTGGTATTTTTAAAATATTCACAGACCAATTAAGCATTTTAGATGCATACTGTTATTGTACGCCATTCAGCTGACATATAATTTTGCATTAACTGATACAATTCAGTAAATTTTATTGGTTTCTTTGCTCTTGCCAAAACATATCAAAGGTCCTAAATAAATCTTTCCAACTACATAACCTGTCATGGGTAATTTCTTACCACAATAAATATCTAGAGTTCAAAGAGTTAATAAAAATAGCGATTCTAGTGATCTAAATCTATTTGCAGTAATTTCTGTCTAGTTGTCCTTGACATTTCACAAGCTGGTAACCTCCTCTGCTCCCCTTTCATTCACACTTCTAATAAGACAGGTTAGCTTTCTATCATTTAATAGTCAGCTACTTTTCAAACTGCCCTAGAAGCTTGACTCTTCTCATATGAGGAATGATGCAGTTAAGCTACTGAGGGGTGTAAAAAAAAGGTAAAATGAATATTATAACAGACATTTCTTGTCTGTAAATGTGATCGCTGGTTTATTTTAATAGCTATACTAAGACCCCAAGGTATAGTTAACAGTATTATATGCCTTGTGTCTTTACATAAGAAAACATCCCCAAATGCATTTTCTAATTTACAAGCCTGTGACAAATCTAAGCTGCTGAGAAATTAAACTTTAAAAATATGTCTTCGGGTGGCAGAGGACCACTATTAACACTATCATAATTGTACACCACTTGCATCAAATCTGACATTTCTGTTTAATATGTTTTGCTAAGGGTATACAATTTTATGGCCTCCCTATGAAATCAAATCCAACCCAGACGTTTTCACTTTTCTAATATAATTCACTTCAAGGTTTTAAAGCTGCTGTTTCTTTTTCTTTCTTTCTTTTCTTCCCAAAATGTTGATCCCCTGGCATCCATTAATTCCACAAGAGCCTAGCACTGGGTCAACGAGCCAGTCATGAGCAGATCCATTAACTGCGTTAATTCACACTAAGGCACCTTAATGACATTTTGTCAGAGCTACCTTTCAAACTTCTAAACACACTATTCAAACAGTAATATAACAAGTTTGAGAGGCATTAGGAAAGATTAGTTCCTGAACAGGAGGCTTCTGGGGAAGTCAATGTTACCAAAAACTGGGGCAGGGGAGGGGGGAGGTGGAAAGGAAAAAATGTGAAAGCTGACTGGCCAAGTTATGGTCATTTCCGGGTGACTTGCTTCCTCAAAGGTCACTCCCTGAATGTTCATTCTTCCTCCAGCTTGTACTGATTATCTCAAGAGAGGGGCAATGTTGATAAAGAGAGACACAATAAAATAAACTCTGTTATCCAGGTTCTTTCTCCCTTCTGTGTTACCACTCTAACATAGCACATACCTTAATTCTGCTTCATCCACTGTAGGTGAACAGGTTTCTTTGAAAATGAACCAAAACAGCCCAAACATACGGAATAAAATTGTCTAAGTAGATCTTTAATAAGACATTCAGCAATAAGCTATCATACATTACATTTTTCAAAGGTGGTGTACCTTTTGCCACAATTTAAGATGTAGCAATTACGGCTTGTTTTTCAGACTAATCAGATTACTACTTTTTATCAGCTCAGTGTGAAACAATTTAGTTCCAGAGGCGATTACACATATGCAAAGGGAGAGAGGGAGAGAGGGAGAGAGGGAGAGAGGGAAAGAGGGAAAGAGGGAGGGGAAAGGGAGAAAGGGAGAAACGGAGAGAAAATGCCAGAGGACACATGCGTGTGAAGAAAGGAGACTGATACAGTCAGCAAATGTCATGTGTTTGGTTTTTAAATATGAATGCAGAATTTCTTAAAAGTGGTTTGAAAGTTTCTTTTAAAACTACATTGAGGCTGCTTCCACCGTTGTGGAAAGTGTCTGCATTGCTTAAAAATCTCAATTTACTAGTTAAAACTTCCAAACTGACTTAAGCACTTCAGAATAAAGCACTTCACAGTTCTCTTTCTTAAACAGTAACTGATAAAAACATCATAATACAGATTTTTCTTTCTTAAGAAAATTAATTTTAAAAGTTTTTTTTTAGACCTTGCTAATAAAGAACTAAGGCACTTCATATCACTGTTTAATACGGTACTTGAAAGCAAAAATTGTGGCCATCTTACAATGCATAGCATTGAAAAATGTCAGATTAATTCATTACATGCTGTTTTAAAATTATTTCATAATCTGTGTCACATTCATTAATGAGATTAGTGAGATCAGAGATTAAATGTACTTAAAGTAGCTCAGATATATTTCAAATATATGATAAGGAATACATGAATAATGAACAGTTGCTATTCTTAACAAAGTTTGCTACTTTGATGGATAGCCCGTATTCCATGCACCTAATATTTACTATACAGACTCAGAAAAATCTTTGGGGTGGGAAAACAATTTACAGTGCGTATATCACATGGGAATCCACACTGCCAAATACCCCTATTTGTAAATGTGTATGCAGCCAGTGAGGCTACACAAATATGCAGAACACTTTGACAGAAAACTTGCTTTAAGGTTTTGTACTCACATGCAACGTCTATAAATCTTCTCTGTTGCACATTATCTACTTTTTACGGGACTGATAGAAAAATATTAGAAGTTGCCAGTTTCTATGAGCATGAATTTTTTGATGTTTCACACTCTGTGAGCTGAAAGTCTTTTGTTGTACAAGACAGTGGTTGGTGCTCTTAGAAAAGTGGGCAAGAGACGTATATATTTTGAAGCGGTTTCTTGGTGGTTCCTCAAGCCTCACTGCTTTTCCAGTCCTTGAAAGCTGATTAAAATGCTTACAAACCCTGTAAGGCCTTCCAAGCACTAGCACAACTAATCTGAAAAAACGGGGTATTTGTAGTATTAATAATAGTTCAGTTTCCCATCCTTTTGCGGAATGAACTCGAAGGCCTCAGGGAAAAGTTGGCCCTGATGTCATGGCATTGAGAAATGTAGTTCATTAAGATCTTAAGCAACAAACAACAGCAACAATTAGCTGCTATACTCAGTCTTGATTTATCACTAAGAAACACAGACTCTACAAACGGAAAGGGCCTAAAGGGTCAACATGCACATCCTCTTGCCAATTCATGATTGTCCCTGATGCTTTTCCAGTGCTTTGCCAGTCTACATTTCCAAGAAGCTCAAGAAATAAGAGTTGTACTATATCCTCTTGTGAGGATATTCAAATTCAGAGAATACTCAATTTCACTTTAACTTTTCATACTCTGTTGGTTAAGCAAGCATTTTTTCAACTCTGACCCCTCTCCTCTGAGGTTTAACTGTTTATTCCCTGACAAATAATTCTTCTCTCTTTCATATATGTGCATATTTCATCGCATTTATGTTACCATGTCTTCATTTTTAGACATTAGTTACCCCATACATACACACATTTTTCTTCCTGTATCCAACTTCTTAGTCACATTTGCTGCTCATCTTATGACTCCCTCCAGCTTGGGTATATAATTCCACTAGCTAGTTCCCAGTAAAGCAAGCACTAAGAATTTGCTTTATCCAGCATGAATACATATTAGAAATACAACAAGGAAAAAACCTAAAACCTGTGTTCTCCAAAAACACAAGAACTCTGAAACAAATTTATGACTAATCAGACTGTTTCAGTTGGAATTTAGATGCCATGAGTTATTCTATTTGTTTAACACCAGGGATATAGCTTGGGTCTCTATAAGCTTTCTGCCATCCTGCTGATCTTCAAGTTTCCTTTCTAAACTGAACACAAAAGAGCAATGCATTGACATATATTGCTTAGGCTACTGAAGCGTACTTCAGTAGACGTATTCCAGTAGTGGCTTTGTACTAGTATATAATAATTTAATTTGATGATGCAATACGCTGAATGCTGATATTAAATACATCTAAAATCTCCTCAAATTTCTACCTTTTTTTTTACTTTTCCTTTTTTATTTAGATAGCTTATTAACTTTTCTATTTGCCTTATCATCCCTTAAAGATCAGTTTATTTTTGAATCTGTTTTTGTTTATTTTTATCTTAACATGAATCAATGCATAATAAATCAACTCAAGGTTCATTTCTAAATGCACCTTGCCTGTATCTTCATTAATTAACAAAACCATATTTTAAACAGCATCTTTAGTCCCTAAAGTATCCCTGAGCAGACAGGTCACAGATTATCTAGAGAAAATATTTATTGGCTAACATACCTCATCTGTGTCTCCCATATTAGATTTTCTGTAATGACTTAGCTCCAAGTAGTATTTCTCTTTCTAATGCCATAACAGAAATGTATATATATCTAAATCTGACTCTGGGGCTCTATGGCAGACTCCCAAATGTATTCTAGAATACATTATTTTAAAGTTTTCCGAGTGCAACTCTGACCCTTAATTGTTTCTATTTTATTCAAGTTATCCCCAACTCCCTTTTTAAAATTCAGTGGCATTAAAGTACATAGCTACCCCTCATCTTCACCTTTCCCTTCCTTTTCTTAAGTATCTAATTTTGAGCATCTTTTAAATAATTTTTATTTTAATAACTTGAGGTTTTTAATACAAACACATTTTGTAATGTTACTGTCAACCCTCTGTATTTCCCGCATCCTTGCAATAGCTGGCAGCAGCAATTTAAATTATCATCTCACTTTTGGTTCACAAGAGTCCTGGTATTTTCATACAAACATTTCAGTTCTTTGTTTTACTAATAACTCATTTGGTTGCTAGTTTAGGAGCAATCCTTTCACTAATTATATACCGTAGTTGAATACCATCCCTCCGTCTGCCCACAGATATTCCTTTATCTTTTGCAATGCCTTCCTGTATTTAACTGCCCTCCTCCTGTGTACTGAAGCCAGACAAGAAGATTACAGTCACTTCCAACTGTCTTCCCTTATTCCTCCATTTAAGGCTCTTATCTTTTGTTTCAGCCCCACTTCTAGGAAGCCATTTTCCCAGATATTTTGCTGGAATTCCAGGAAAATCAGATTTCAATAAAAGGGAAAAATAAAAATGTCAGCACTCTAAATTTGAAGAAATGGCTGCATTTCAAATATAGTAAGTATTAACTCAAATTCCTTTCAAGTTCTAAAATTTCCTTTGTTTCTATTACACAGGTAACAGTGACAGTACTTAAAATACTGTTGATTTCCAGAGGAGCATAAATAAACATGGAATGGGTTATAAGAGGGTTGGGTTCATTACTTTTATTTTTAAAGTATTTTCTCCCATATGTTAAAATGGCCACACAATTTACAATTAGTTATCTAACTAATAACAATAATAACAACATGGTTTGTCCAAATACACTTATGAGACTGCTGGAATATTTATGCAAGCAGGAGCTCTGGAATAAAGCTAAATCCATTAATTTACATCTTGTTTTGTCAAGTTAAGTAAAAAATATAATGGTAGTATGACCTTGACTTCAGTATTTCTCAGTAGGAGTGGCAGTTGTCAAACTAGAAGAGAGATATATTCACTTTCCAAAAAAAAAAAAAAAAAAAAAAAAGAAAAAATCAATTAATGTTATACTGCAGCTTTTGCCTATCTTCTTTCTAGAACACGAGAATCAAGGAAGGACCATATTAGTAAAAATATTATTTTTGGTTTCTTTCTGACAAGGTCCCATGTATATGAACAATAACCCTTTGTATTTGACAATAGGTAAGAAACAACAACAGTAAAATCACCCTGCTCTCCGGCTGTTTCTGTATATCGTGTAGAAGTTGTTTTAATCTAATGTGTATTGTTGCATAATATCCCCAGGCACATTCAAGTAAAAGCTAAAGCTGTACAGAAAAGCCAACATTTTAAATGGGTCTTGTCATTAATGCTTTATTAATTGCCCCAGGCAATGCAAACCCAGAGCTAGGCAAGCTATAACAATATGACACTTTAAGGTCAAATCCAATTCCTGCTGTGTTTTATGGAGTGGGCCAAATATTGAGTTAACAGCAGGAAAGAACAATTTATTGGTCTTTTCTCCATCTCCTGATTATCTGATCTAAATTAGATCAGTTGGGTTGTTTTTCTCTAAAACTAAAACACCTTTTGTCCACTCAACTTCAAAGATTCTTTGATTGTTTCTGTTAGGACAATAATCTTCAGTGACATACACCTTTTACTTAAACTACACCTAGCATACTGAATATAAAGATATGAAACATAAATGCCTCTTTGTACGTACATAAAACAAATTACCATAAATGAAAATGCACATTTATAAATTTATTTAATGTATATGTTACCTTGACATCTGAGGTATCTCTTTGGCTGTTCCTCCAAGACCTGGCTACTGAAGAGAAGGTTCGATCCGGGTGGTCAAACTTGCCATCATTTGCATTTAGAAAGAACGTTGTAAATGGCTCCTGCAGTCAATGAAATGAAGACAAATTAAGAAAATAGCAGAAGAAATCATGCAGCAGGTTTCTAACAAAATCCAAATTACTTTTGCAGATCAAAATACTTCATAACGGCACCTCATAGTTATATCTGTACTGAATATCTTAGTACATTTATTGGCACTAACATATTTTGCACACACACATATTGAGTTCTGGCAGAAAAGGTTATTTTATATTTTCAATCTTCCATAAGACTAATTACCCACCAGTGGCAGACCCATATACCATAGTTCCAGTTCAAAATGGCTGCCTACTTCACTGCAACCATCATAAACACCCTCTGTGTTATTTATATTACCAAGCTTTGTTTACCCCTTGTAAGATGGCATGCCATCTACTCCTTCCTCTTTGACAAAGTCCGATGGGGAATGTTTGAAAAAATATCCCTCTCATAAAATTCATACCCAAATTTATCTCATTGCGTGTCCTGAGCATTTGAAAATTTTGTTCATCAAAGCAGTTCATAATCCCCAAATCATAATGCTACTTATTACAGTGTTATACATCTACTATTTGAACTTTGTTCTATATATTTTCTATTTCCTTTTCTGAAACTTTTGAACCAAGAACTCCTTGGAAATTTTGAGGGAATTATGTGACATTATAGACATTATGTTTAAATTACCCAGGATTAAAGAGGATTGAAGTAATTAATTTTCCATAGCATTTAAGAGCATTAAAAACATACATAAGGAAAGCATGGATGCAAAGGTAGTGAAGGAATCCAAAAAGAGGAGGAAAATTAACAAGGGAATTCAAACTTCCAGAGACCAGTTTTCCTCTAATCTTTATGCCATGTGTCTTTCCAATTAATCTTTTCTATCATACACAACCATCTACACAGGCTGCTTTCTTTCAAAGAAGAGAAAAATTCTGAATTTCTTTCTCTAAATGAGAAAGAATGGGATGTCTCTCTTATTGTCATAAAGGTATGCCAGTATTTTTTAAGTAGCTTAAGGAAATTGTCTATTTTCAAACAAATATTTTTTTGGTTTTTGGTTTGGGTTGGGTTTTTTTAGCCAGGGACGGTATCTTAACTTTCAGTGTCTGTTAGTGCAAATATAGAATTGTTTTCATTATAATAATGCAAGACATTCTACCACTCATTGAATGGTGGGGGGTTTTTCAATGTTTTTTTTCTCTTAAAACACCGGTGATTTTTTTTAAAAAGATACAGTTAAAAGAATAGGTAAAAATCTAAGAAATATACTTTCATCAGTACATTTATTCCCATCAGAGAATCCTAATATGTGTTAAATTAGAAATAATTAAATTAAATACATAATCATTACAATATCATTTTTGGAGGACCCTAACTCCCATTGCACAACTACTTTGTTTGCGCTCGTGAATACTGAAAGAGTGCGTGGCAAGTAAGAAAGAGGTTTATAATTTGAACAGAATATCAAAATTTAACAGTAGCTTAACTTGGTAAGCAGCATTAAAGTATGACAATGAACAGAAATATTGAAAGAAAGGAAAAAAGGTTTTATACGTCTAGATTTTACAGTGCTCCATATAGTGAATATGTAAAATATAAACAAAAAAGTGTATGATTCAGACCCAGAGCTAGCAAACAGAAAACAATATAGACAGTAATTGGATTATATTATTTTATCATAAAAAAATCTATTTATATTATAATTTTAACATGAAATTTATGTAAATTCTTTTAACATTAGAATTATTTTGGTTTTAACTTAATTTGTGACGCCAAATCTCTGTATGTATTTGCAATATCTATCTTCGAAAATTATGCTATTTTTCTAGTTTACCCATACTGAAAAACTTTGTATGTTGTTGACCTGAGCACAAAAAATTCTGTCTTCTGCCAGTCCCTATTATTTTTTCTTTATAAGATATGTGCAATTTGTTGTTAGAATCACTGGGGAGCAGACTGTGGGTCACTGCTGAGGTTCTGAAATCAGAAGCAGTTGATGGATTTAAAAAAATCAGAAACCAGAAACCTGATACAATACAATAAATTATGTAAAAATATTAATCCAAAATTCCATGACAACATTATTTTAAGCATCTGAGACAAATATACAAAAGCAATAAAATTCATAATCAAGGATTAAACTTTTAATAGCTGAGCACTACAGGGTGCCCTATTATGCTATCCTGCTATGACCTGTTGTGCCTATCTTTTTGGATTTTTAATCCTTAGCAGAAATTCAGAGCTTTCACTTGCTTTATCACAGACCTCTCACATAATTTTAAGGTAATTTTTATTCTCTGCAAAGTCAAGTGCTTATATTATATAAATACAATTCATATCTGTATTCAATATACTCATTTAAATACTGCTATTCTATGATACCGATTACTGTCATTTCATGTAAAGGTTTTGTTGCTGTGAAAGCTATAAAGCTGCACAATGTTTTCATTATAACCCCATCTCACTCGTTCCTACTATTCTGAATAAAATTCACGCCTTGTTCACTGCCCACAAGAAGAGAAATTCATGGGGTACTTTATTACGATGAATACAAGCTTTAGCTGTGAGAACAAGGAATTTTTCCATTTAAAAGCACTTCTCTCCCTCCATCCCCTTTTAACAGTGCCCAGTCCCAACTGAATCATTTATGGTGCTATGGTGCGAGTTGAGGAGGGAGGAGAAAGGGATGTGTCATTCTAAGACATCTTATGTGAAACAAAAATGTCTTTTCAGCCATTAGTAAGAGGAGAAAAAGAGAGTATTTGGGATTTTGTCAGAGTGACACACACATTTTGTCTGATATATCTGTGACCTTCTCTGAGTCTGAGAAGACTCAGATTCACTTCTGTTCACAAGAGGATTTCAAGTCCTCCTCACTTCTGAATCTCACTAAACACTCATTTCAGTTTTTTCAGTCAGACCTGACTCATAAATCTGCAAGTATTTAGTCATAACAGAAACTGGAAACCAATTATTCTCTACAACCTTCTTGATTACCCCATTAGAGAATTGTGCTGTCCATTACTGGTCTCTGTTTCAATGAAGGTGTAACTGATTAACACAAACACAACTTCTTCAACAGCAACTACTGAGAGCATCCAATAGCACCCTAACTCTAGCCTATTTCACCTAAAAATCTGAAAATAATGCTGATATTCAAATTCTACATGATTCAAGCCAGAATTCATTCTTCTGTCTATTTTTCTGTTTTCTTTTGTCTACTTTTCAGATTCACATTCAAGTCACTGGAGTATATAGCATTCTAATGTAGCATTCTTGGTTTAAACTATACTGCCTGCTGCATCTTAAATATTCACTGGTCCAGATGGAAAGCACATGAAAAAAAACCACTCTTGAACCAGGTGGTAAGGTCACCTAGCCATAAACTATGAATATTTAATTCCATTTATAAAAAAATGGAGCTACGTCAACAGCACAGGGTAGCCCTTTCCAGAATAACCTTTATTCTGTTTGCTGGAGCAAACTTGTGGATGATGTTAGCTCCTACACAGTAAGTAGAATTTCTGGGGTTTAGACATAAAGATGCGTAATGTGCAAAGATGTTTAACATGGTTTGACTTCAGTGACACCTTAAAGGAGGAGAAGGCAATATTATATAAATCATGGTGTTCTCTGTTAGTTTTCATCATCATTATCTACCTCTGTAACATAGTTCTCTAATCTTTAATTTACCTCTTGACTTAGAAAGAAAGATGGTTATTTTCACAAAACAGTTGATTTTGGATATACACTTAACATTTCTAAGATCATGTGGGATTCATTTCTAATTATAGAATTAAATATTTCTAGACTGTGCCTTACTTCATCAGTTCATTTTTTATGAAGCTAGCTAGAGTATTGTTTCTTGAACTTTCAGAATTCTAGCATGATGTAGTGGTCTAAAATGTACAATAGATTAGTTTAAATTAGCATGTACAGGTAAATTAAGAATTACAATTTCAATTCACACAGGAATGCATGCATGCACATATGTGTGGGGGAGCAGCTGTACAGAAAGAGGGTGCAGGCATTATCTTAGTTTGGGAGAGCTTCAGGGTCAGAGTGTAACCCTCAAAAATGACCACAACCAATCTGATTAAACAGCCTGGTGAGGCTGAACCATTGGTTATCCTGAAACTACCTTCATTTTTCTCCTAGCACTCTTGCAGAAGAGAATGGAGCATACCTAGACTTGTATTACCAGCTCACAAAAAATACAAATGGAAGCTTTGCAGATGCACTAGTAACTCATAGCTTCAGCTAAGGATTACATCCTATTCTATTATGCACAATGAAAGGCAGAAGAACAAAAATTAATATTAAAATTACTGTATTTGCTGTAATTATCAGTAGCTTCCATTATTATATGCTAAGCCACTGTTGTATTTTTGAAAACATAATGCAATAGGTCACTTTTAAAGACAGATTTTTACTGGACACTCTAAGTACACAAAAGAATTCAAAACCATACCACCAGTGAAAAATTTATTAATGACAAAACAGAGGCAGAGATTGATGATAACAAAATCTATTAAACAGGACAAAACTGAGGCTAGTGTCTTTTATAAAAATAGCCTGATTTGTCAGATAAAGGCAAGCAACAGAGGGAAATATATAACAGTAGGGAGTAGATTATCACAGAATTGACTCAGAAATATGATATTACAAGCAATGTTTTGAAGAGAACTGACAGGAACCAGATTGCATCTGTCAAAGCCAAAAAGCAAGATTCAAACAAATTTTTAAGGTTTTGTGGTAATTACACAACTCTATATATACATACTTCAGGGTGGCTGAAACTTCCTTTCCTACTGCAACTTCTGTTTCCTCCAATGCAAAAGTACAGGCATGTAGTTTCTCCCCCTGGATCCCAATTGCTCTACGCTGTTTTGTCCTGCTTCTTTCTAGGCTATCTCATTCCCAGTATACTTTTTGTCACAGCTTTCGGTTTATTTGTTTGTTTGCTTGTTTATTTTCTCTTAATTTCTCTCTTTTTTTCTTTCTCCTTTCTCTTAGTCTTTGGTCTGCACAGTCTTCTCCCATGAATTTACTTTCTACTCCTTTTTTCACTGTTTGTTGTCACTTTCTACACAAAGCTCTACTGTAACACTCCTCTTCCCATGAATCTTCTACGATCTCTGAAAGCATTTCTCTGTCTGCATTTCTGCATCTGTTATTGTCATATTCCTCTTCCTGGACTAGACTGTAATTTACCTTTGCTAAAATCTTCTTACACAGTCTTCTTCACTACTCATACCAAAGCACTCGCTCAAAAAAATCATGAGCAAGAAATCCTACTTTAACTTCCAGAAATCTGACCTAGCCTTATTTATCAATTTCATTGGCACAATCTTTTCCTTTAGGATTTTTCATTCTTTGTTCTGCATCCAAAAATATCTTTCTAATGATCAGTATGACTTTATAATCCCCATAGCTGTAATCTTTTCCTGTGTCTATGCACATTTCTTTTCAAATCTTTATTTTGGGTTTCCATATGCAGCTTTATCCGATCTCATCACCTTATTTCCTTTTTCCCTTTTCTGAGCTTTAAACTTTCCCCATGTCTGTCTCCCTCTCATTTGTGTTGTCTCCTCCCACTAGTGATTGTTTTTCTTTGCTGTTCACTCTTATTTAAATAATCTTTAAAACACCTATCTAGGTGTGCTCCCCATATTTAAATTCTCCCTTTGTTGTTTTCACCTTCCTTCCACAGGCGATCTATTCCCCAGAAAGCACTGCTTTTTCTTTTCTTCTTTCTATTCTCAATATATTGTTTGCTCTAACAGACATAATTTATCAGGTCTATATTGCAAGGCCATCAAGGCAGAGACCTTGTTCTCTCACTCTTTCAGGGCAGAAGAGAAAAAAAGAGCAAGAACACCTACAGTATGACATAAACAACAGTAGTAAAAATGACACAGAATTGGCCTAATACAGGAAATGAATACTCCTTGGTGTGTTGTACATTCAGCCTGTAAGCAGACTTTCAGACCTAAGAATTTGCTGACTAGCAAGAGGGGATCTTTTGTTGAATAGCAGCCAAAATTAATAGATAAACATGCAAATTAAACCACTATTTTGTAATATACTTTAAGGCAACAAAGATGCACATGTGAACCATAAAATGTATTCACAGTACATGAATAATTTAGCAACATTTAAAAGGAGTACACTGATCACCCCATACAGGAGTGTAATCAACGTTTAGTTTCCCACAGTTTAAGAAGAAATATATCCTGAACTCACAGACACATGAATTCTTCCCTTCTGAGCAGTAAAACAGGACATGTCCAAGGGAAGCTGAGATGAGTGAAAACTCAGATGTCAAGCTTTGTGCAACTCTGCTTTGCTTGGTTGTGTATGAAACACGCTCAGAATATACCTCATGCAACAGACTTTTCTTGGCAAGTTGTAGTTTAAGTTCAGTAATTACACAGTGATTCAATTTTTCATTAATTCAGATTTCTCTGCAAAACTTTAAGTCTCTCATCAACTCAGTAATTCATTGTATTAACACATAAACTGAATTCAGATTAATTCTATCTTTGAAGCTTGGCCCTCTTCCCTAGATCTGATTTTGAGGATAGGATTTAAGTCTGAGGTTTCCAGAACTGAAATAGCAGTTTGAAGTTAGAATCTACATTTTTACACCTCTGGAAACTCTAAGTTATTAATTCATTGAGAAGCATAGGTCATTTGCATAAAATATTACTCCATACTGCTTTCATATAAAACTGCTTCTATAATTCCCCTCTCAATTTGACATAGTTTAATCTGCTTTTTACAAAAGGTTTTTCTTTAATGTTGTATATATTGGACCCTAGCTGAAAATAATAAATGAATATATGAGTAGTATCAGCTTTCTGTATTGTCTAGAGAATTTTTTTAGATGGATTTAATTTTAGATGGTTTTTCTTAATCATATGTGTCCTTATACCACTACAATTTTGTCTCCAAAAGTATTTGAGATAGTTTGGGTAGGAAAGACCCCCTGATTACTGCAAATGAGTATAGACAGTATAGCTAGAGAATTTCTGAGATGTTAAGATAGGGAAGAATGAGATTGTGATAGAAAGGTACTTTCACTTAAAAAATCGAAATTGTGGTAAGTGACAGAAGAGATACAGATATTAATGAAAACCAGGACCCAGAAATACTTACAATACGAACAAGCCAAGCCAATGTAGAAGTGGCTGTAGAGTAGTGGGTGTTGTAATGATAAGGTGGAGTCTGATCATCTTCCCATGTCTCATATCGTTCTGCATAGAAGACTGCTCTCTTTGGGTTCAAAGCACCAATAGGCTGCAAAGGGTTAAGAGGTCAAACACATTATTAGCTGAAGAGCAGCAAATCTGATAAATTATAGGTTAATTCTGCATTAAGATTCGCTACATAGGAGACTGCAACCAAACACATTACATGCTGTAGTAAGCCCTTCCAATTGCTTAGAATTTCTTTTCAAAGACCTTGTGTACTAAAAGTCTTATGACTTTTCTTATTTTAAATGACAAATATAAGTGATCCACATCTGCAAACTTTCAAGGCCTTCTTGAAGTATGAGTTGTTTCCCAGTTAATTTAGTAACATTGTTCTTGAAATAGACTTCTAAAACTGCATTTAAAATGCATTGAGGCCAAACTAATATTTCTGTTGCTGTCATTCACCATAATCACACAGCTAATGAAAACTGACTTTTGCTCACACAGGATACTTTGTAATGCACAGTTCATGATGAAAAGATTTCACGCGGAACTGCTGATGGTGTCTGGTGATCCTAAGCAGAAATACTGAAAAACATGCATAGTCCTGCAGGACTGGAGGTACTTTCTAACTGAACAAAGTCATGTTTTACTGAGCAAAACAAACAAGCTTTGTACTTAAAACGCATAGATTTTGGAAATTATTCACAAATTCGAAGTCCACACATAGCACACTTAAGAGATAATCTACACAGATTAGGTAAAAACCAAAAGAAATATAAGACAGCAGTAGGAACTGTTGGTTTTGTTGTGTCTGCTTAGGCGATACACGTTTTTCCATTATTATTTGACCCACTTTAACTCAGATTTTTTTTTGCGAAATGCATTTATTATTGTGTGTTACAAAAGTCATTGGGATGATGACAATACAACATAAAGTAACTAAAACGTTGAAATAAGTGATCTAAAATCTGTTTTCCCAGATGAGATAGTAGTAGTGTATTTACTACCTATCTGCAAAGAATTCTCAGATTTTAGCTTCTGTAGCGAAATTAACCAAATACAGACAGCACATTTCCACATCAAATAATTGTAAAACTTACTATAGTTTTAAATGATTACTTGATCTGTATTGATAAAAAATTAAGACTTGGAATTTATACTATTAAGGGTATTACAGCTTGAAATGAACATATACTCAAGGACTTTGGCCCTTTTCAAAATTCTAGCAGTTATTTTCACATTTCATTCCATCGCACAATTTTTCTACTGAGTTAAAATACAAAGTAAATTGGAATGGAAATACCAGTACAATGTCAAATCAGTAGGTTTCACTACACTACATATGTAACTCAACAATTTTAAAGCTACAAGTATTTTATTCCTTCAGCACTGCTGTGTTTAAAAGGCTGACATAGAACATGATGTTTTCCAATTTTACATATTAGAACTTGTTTTTAAATGCCAGTGTTTGATGAACACTTACATTTTAAAACATTATGATTTCAGTATTTTCCACATGAAACACTCTGGATGCTTAATACTTTGCTGTGTCATGGAGATGTTAATAGCTTTCTCATATGTGTAGAATGTATGAGTAATCCCCCAAGGATCAGCGTTATCTGGTACAGATTGCACTGCAAGACCTCACAAAACATTTTTCAAAAGGAAGTATGAGCCATTCCCTAACGCTTTCCAGGCTTGTTTCCTAGCTACTGGAAAAAGAAAAAAATAAATATTTGCATTTTTGTTATACTTGGTTTTGTTACGCATCCTGCCGCTGTCAGGAAACACACTGGCATTATTATAGCCTGCAAGTTGCCAATATATAGAAATGGTTCTTCAACCACTTCACTGAAAGAGTAACTTATTAAAACACATTCCTTTCCTAGTAGACTGACAAACTGTGCAGATATGTGTTCACTTTGCTAAATTATATCGGGGCTCTGGGCTGCTTTGGGGACTGTGCGGGACCTGCTGATACCACCCTCATTAAGGTACTGTGCATCCACTTCTCTGGCAGAATAAATTCCAGTCCCCAACTGCACATTTCAAAAGCTAAAGCAGTAATCCACACCCTAGTCTGTTAACAGGAAATGTTCATCCCCTCTGAGAAGGAAACACAAAATGGCAGACAAATTGGTGAGATTGTATTTTGTAATGGAAAAACAGCCCGAGAATATCTCTTTTCTCCACTGTGAAGGTGCATTTTACCCTACGCTGCAATGAATTCTGAGGCTATGGAAGACAGAGGCGTCATCTGTCACAATATTATTGTACACATACGTTTGAAGGCACAGTAGAGAAGGGATATGGTGATTAATGCAAGACTCCAGGCCTTTCAAAATATATTGGAAGCTGATCAGATGTCTTTCATCAAATAAGCTATGTGTTTTCATTCTTCATTGTAAATTGATTGCAGTAACAAGAACTGTGAAGCATAACTGATGCTCAAAAATAATTACAAGGTCTTTTATTTTGTAGGCTAGCAAAATTTAATGGTAGTTTAACCCACAGCTTTAAAGAAAAATTTTTTTTTTCTAAATTAAATATATAGTTGTATTTAATTAAAAGGTACTTTCTCTCAAGAACTTGACAATTTTCCAAAGTCACAAAGAGACTAATGCAAACACACTATCATGTTTTGTAGCTTCTTCAGAAAGAAGAGTTATTTCAATTTAAAAGATAAAAGATACAAGGTTGTAAGATGGTACATTCCCATTTTCATGTTAAAATGCCTTCACAAGTAGCTAAAATAATCTACTTTCAGAAGACACATGTTCAATTTATTAAATGATAAACCTAAAAAGCTGTATCCTGAAGATTACCTTCATCCTCATCAATATTCTTTTCAGAGCAGGAATCCACTTTTCTTTCAATTACTTTAGGATTCATTTGAAGAAAAATGCTGAAATGCACAAAATATCTGCTGAATAAAATGGACTCTAAGTGAAATATCATGAGAGTCATCTCTCTTCTTGCATGGTATGGAAATTTTCATGTGAAAATCTCTGGGAAGAATCTTTTCTGGGAATTATCCTTCTTTGCCCCAGAGAGAAGGGGCGAGGCAGGGCTTGTCTTCAGCTAGAAAGTCTCACCTCAACATCTTGGGACAGATCCTGGATTGGATGAACTAGTGACCTGGATGATAGCTTGGCATTCAGGATATATAAGTTCATTTCTGTCATTCCACAAAGATTTATAGTGTTCCCGGGTAAATTGGATTGGAATGATTGAATTTGGAGTGGTACGCATGAGGAGCAAGATGTGCTACAGCACAAGTGCCTTTCTTCCATGGTGGCAGGCTTTCATAGGCATTGCTGCCACAGAGCCAGACCCAGATGGGTTTTAGAATGATAGGCCACCAGGCTTAGGAAAAATTTTTATGTGCTCAGTGTTTCTTACACCACTGATAAGTTTAATTTCCACTGCCAGGACAATCAATTTTCACTAGTTAAGTATGGCTTAGTCGAATTAGAGGAGGTTGTAATGAGGTGGGTGTCAGTTTCTTCTCCCAAGTATCAAGTGATAGGACAAGAGGAAATGGCCTCAAGCTGTGCCAGAGGAGGTTTAGATTAGATATTAGGAAACATTTCTTCACTGAAGGGGTTGTTAAGCATTAGAACAGGATGCCCAGGGAGGCTGTTGAGTCACCATCCCCGGAGGTGTTTAGAAGACGTGTAGACATGCTTAGTGACGTGGTTAAGTGGTGGACTTGGCAGTGCTAGGTTAATGGTTGGACTGGATAATCTTAAAGGTGTTTTCCAACTTGAGTTGTTCTATGATTCTGTGAAACTGCTTAGGTATCACTATAGCTTGCAATACAAAAGTGTCTTAGAAATCCCTGAGCTGGTTCTAGAGGGTCTGGCATGCAAACATGGCACCATTTATGCAGAGACGACAACTGCAGTCTCAGTAGTAGTGCAGCTGTCTCAATGCAGCACTGCACACGGAGGAGAGCTGGGAGCTGCCCTGTTCATACAACTCTGCAGCTTCTGGTTTAGCATCAGTTATCTCTGGGCTGTGCCAAAGAAATACAAGGATCATCTGATACCCCTTTTCTGTGGAGTAATGAAGACTCCTGTGTTAGCCACTTCTCTACACTTTAACAGAAAGGACTTAAATCTCCCCTGATGTAGGAAACCATAAACATTGAAAATGCTAACAGAAAGTGGTCATATGTCTCTTTTCTTTATTGTGTAATTTAAAAACTTGTTGATTAACCACAAATAGAACAATTTGTGTGCACCAAATGAGCAGGCATTTTCTGAAAGAGAAAGCTTCCGCAAATAAAAGAGCATGGAGTAAATTCCAAGAGGTCTGCCCCTGGCTTCCTTAGTTCTTTTTAATGTCCATGTGGCAAAATGATACTACCCAAAGAAATGGTAACAGCTCATCCTTCAGTAATGAGATGCGTTTTCTATAATAACTTAAAATCTCAGTTGTACAAACTAGCAACTAACCCAGTTTTACTCTGATGAGGCATGTGCCCCGCTAGATAACAAGTTGCACAGAAATGATAGTCTTTCACATTTCTTGTGAAATGTGTAGGATATATGGATTTTTGGTCACTTTTCCACTGAGTTACAGCACCATTCTTGGTCCAGAAAGTCAAGTACTATGCTTTTAATCTGATATGATGGCTATAAAATGGAGACAAATTTTATTTATAGATCATTCCTTGTATCTTCACATAATGGAACAAAATTATTTCCATTTCAGTGAGATTCCACTGCTCTGTAAACTAGTTAAAATGACTTGCACAAACAATACGAAGGCAAATCTCTGTCCATGTATTATGTCTTAGTCCAGTACCTTAACCATAATTCTAGTACTGAAACTGAATTTGAGTCAAACAAATTGTTCTGAAAATGAAATTAAAAGTTCTTTCTCCAATGCTTTATGAAATGCTCTTTCCAAATACACCATTTGTCTTTTTATTTAAAAAGCCCTCTACTAACTTTTCATAAAATGGTTTTATAAGATATTCTTCACTCCAACAGAGCAAAACAACTCTCCCTATGACAATGTGTATTCAGCCACTTCACCTCTGATGTACTAAAAGCTGCTTCTTTTTCCATTTTAAAATAAAGTATTTACTTTAACATTAAAACCACACTGCTATTCATGTCATTCTTTTTTATCTGGCTAATCTCTTTAGACATCTGGCCTTTGAACCGGTGTATTGTCAATACATCTAGTGTTTATATCCACTGGACATGTTATGTTAGCTCATGTAATATTTACTGTTTTGCCAGCTATCTTCACAGAACTACATTCTCTCATGAGAGTAAAACCAAATATAGCATCCTATTTATCCAGCCACTGAAATTTTTATTTGGCTCTGGCTGAACACAGACTGGGATTTTCCTGGCTACTTACTTTTTTATTCAAGTAATACCGAACAACAACCTTTAAGTAGGACATCTTAGGATGGTACTTTAAAGTTTAATACCTGAATTTAAAAATTAGAATTTACTAATTTTATCCAAATTCATAAACAGCTTTTCTTCATCATATCAACATCAATACTATCAAATACAAAAGTTCTGGAAGATTGAAAGTTCCAGAGTTTCACTCAGGAAATGAACTTTTTGTTCAATGAAATAAAACATTTAATTGTATGGCTTAAAACAAATAAGAATCAAACTCATTTCTGTTTTCATGGTAGAGCTGCATGTGGTAAAGACAGAAGTTTAAGTTATAGAAACTGATTTCATTTTTCTAGTAGGAGTGCCCCCTGATAAGCCCATAAACTCCATTCCACAGCATACACATTTTTGGAAGCATTAACTGTGGTTTGCCTTGAAATATTCACACTTCGATGCGTTCATTTGCATTATTACATTTAGAAGCCTTGAGGCTTTATCACTTCCTTTTCTTGAAATGGCACAGTAATAAGGAAAAGTGGTTATGCTTATCACCACCCGTCAGTCAAACACCTTCTATATTAACAAAATATAATTTTTTCCACTCAACAAATGGGCGTGTGATGTTTCATACACATGTCAATATTAGTATTACTTTGTCTGGTGAAGAAATCATTTTATTTAACAGGATGTATGACTGGAAGTAAATGAGGAGAAATTCCCATTTACACTTTAATGAGCAGGGACAGTGCAGCATGCCAAACCCATGCATTCACTGTAATTTAGGAGTAAAAGTTGTACAATTTTGCACAAACAAACCATACGACATTTTAAGTGTGTTGAAACCCAAGAACCTCAGTGCACAGTAAGAGCTGCATACACGTTTCCTGTACTAATGCTTAATTCCATAGGTATTCTTCCAAAGGAAATCTCAATAAAGAAGAAAATAAGCAGATCACCTGGTGGTTTGATAGTGAAAAGATAATCTATGTGTCTATGACAGCCTCTTTCATTAGCTTTTCATCCTGTCAAACAATAAATATAACCTTTAACCTTGTATATGTAATGAATAAAACTTGAGCCTACACTGTCTAATCAAATGAGAGGTCCAATATATCCTACTGCTACGGCACCTTCCATGCCCATGGGCCCTGGTTTTAAATCTCAAATTATCTGTAAAAGAAAAAAAAGCCCTTGATAGGGGAATTTTCAAACACTTCAAAGAAAAAGGGCAGAGGAATATTCAGACTAATATTTAAATGTAATTGTTCTAGAAGAACAAAACAACATTTGGATGTAGAAGTACCACAATAAGGAGCACTACGTAAAAACAGAATAAAATGGAATGGAAGGAAAGGACAAGCTGTATGTACAAGACAGCTTTGCAGAAATGTAAATATTTAAGTTTGAGCTAAATGCAAAAGGCATATGTTTTACTCTGTTACTGACATCATAAGCAAGCCAAACACATTTAATTTCATTTCCACAAAACATACAAATTGCATTTGGCAGGTATGCTCACTTAGGAGTTGTGATATTGGAAAGGTGGTGTATCATATTTTATACAGAAAGTTTAGGAATCAAAGGTTAAAAAATTTCAAAAGAAATACTGTCAATTATCATAATTGGCACTGGAGTTTTGCACGAACTTTGTGTGATAATACACAAATTAACTATTTTTTTTTAAAGTTAGATACAGTATCTACATTTAAGTACCAAAACTATTTTAAACCAACAAAAGCAAGCAAGGTGGTTTCTCTTTTTATTTCATTGCTTTTGTGGGCTTTTACCACATATGTAATAGTGTTAGGATTCTAAATAATTTTAAAATATTTTTTTGAGGGGTATTAATTACAAAATACTAAGGACTCAGGTTTTGTGAAACCTAAGAAGGGCAGACTTGCAGGAAGACAGAAGGTCAGGAACTGACAAAGGAGATTTTATCCATCAACAGTTTAGCTGGAGGTTCTGATCTGCCATCAAATCTGCAGGAACATTTCTACATTGCAGGGTGAAATCTGACAGAAGGAAGTGGCTCCTCATGGAAAGGATATTGTGTGTGCTGGCCCCAGAGGCCTGATAGCACACCCTAGTTCAATAATGTGAACAATAAATCACTAACTCCTGCTTTTAAGCACTAGCCTACTCAGGATTCACCTTCCTAACAAGGAAAGAAGGATTGTACTTACAGATACAGGACAATATTGAAAATGAAAACAGAATTGCCTAGGAAATACTTCAGATACATTCTGATTTTGAAGATTTTTACTGATAATGTGCAAATTGAAAAAGGATGTAAGTAACGCGTGACAGCCCAAGTTCACAAAGTAAGGCATTTTATATTAAGTGGCCACTGCCTTTTACGAAAAAAAATAATTAATCTAGTTTTTCCTTTAAAACCGTTGTGAAATGAAACCTATCAGATGTTATTATAGTAAACAGTGGAAAAATGTGACAATTACACCTCTTTTATCCTGAGGGATCACACAGCACTTTACAGATTGCACATGTGTTTTCTCACACATCCATGGGTAAATGCAGCCCAGATATTGCCAGAGCATTTTGCTTAACTAGTTCTGTGTAGGCTTTTTTGTAGTGGTCAGAAACCCAGCTTTTCCAGAGGAAATCACGGGTAGCTTTTGAATAAGAGAATGCAGTGATCAAACTGGGTAAGAAAAGGTCCTCAGGCAAAATAGTGCTGTGCACATTGTGTGGATTCTGGAAGAAACATAAATAACCAGGGACTTGATTTAACGTTTCCTTTCAAGGGAGAGCACTACTAGGAGTGCAGCGATACTTAATAACCTATAGAAGCACTAATTCCATAATGAGTCTTTACTAACTCATGAGGAAAACCTATGTATTCAACTATCACGCTACTTCCTGTAGCAATTACATACTTTAACAGGCTGCCATAAAAATTTGGATTCAACCAAAACAAACGAAGGACTCACGAGACACTGTCTCATCTTGTTGCACTTCACCACACCACATGAAGTGCTAGAGGGAAGTGAGTTTGAGAGATTTTGAAAAGTGTAAGCATCTTAATGAAAGGTTTATCACTAAACAATTTTAAACCAGAAATACTTTTATACATGCTAAGGAACAAGCCAGTACAAGATAATCACTGGTCTTTATTTAACTCATGTCTGCAGATTTTGTTTTATTCTTCTGGGCACAAATTACAATGGTGTTACAGAACTGAGAAACACATTTGTGAAACATACCTATAATATTGTGAAAGTTTTACATAACATAAGTAGACACTCAACCAATTTGTTTACATTTGAGGCATATTGTGAATGTAGCTTAATTTTGGGGCTTTTTATTTATTTATCTAAGAAAAGGCAGAAGAAACTTAGGTCTGTTAAACAAGGTGCTCTGCTATTAAGCAGTCAAGTCCTACTCAAGCGATTTTGCTAGTCTCACAAAAGCAAGCTTCTAGGAACAGTTGCAATACATCTGGAGGTACAGCAGACACACTCTTTCTAGTAGTGATATGAGACTGTGAGATACCCAGGGTGGGATACCTCCCTTGCTGCCCAGGATGTGTGCTTGCAGAAAGAGGAGGAAAGAAAAACAAACTTAAAGGCAGAAGCCCCAGAAAATCTCATCCCTGACCAGCAGCAGAAGGGAAGGCATGGGCTGCAGCATAGGGCACATGAACAGGCCTTGGGGGTAATTTTCTCCACTGCAGCCTCATTCCGTAAGTCAGCAAGTAACAGTCTCCAGTGGTTTTGAGCCTCATTCAACTTGCATGAGCAACTTCTCCCTACTGGCTGAGGAACTGTGGCAAGGATGCAAGAAAGCTGTCATGCCCAGACAACAGAAACCTCAAGCTGGGGATTTTGCAAGGCTACCCACCTTCACTGGTAAGAAAGTACAAACACTTTCTTAGTTGATAGGAATGAGGAAAGATACTTCCCACAACTCAGTTTCAAATTCTGGTTTTTCTGTTTACTCCAGTTGGGCCCTCAATATACTTCTGCTATGCTTGGCCAGGTCACACCTTCTCTATAGTCTTTTGACACAATTGGAGTAACAGAGCTGGGTATGGATAGCAGTCTGGTTCTGTTAGAGAAACAAATACTAGGAACTGTATTATTATAAAGAACTATCTGCCCAAGTCTGGTTGGAGGACAAAAACCCACAAATAATAATAAAGACCAGATACTCCAGGGTCTAAAAAAAATATACTTGTTTACTGAATAATTATTAAACCAAAAGGAGATGCTGCTATCATATTATTCTTCTAGTCACTGCAGAATAAAGTGAAAAATTAGTCCAAGCTTTTTATTTTCAAAGGATCAGCTTTCATAAATTAAGGCAGATAGTTAGTGAGATCACATGGTCTCATGCATTCATAATACATAAGTCAGAAGGTACGGAGGAGTTGCAGGTTTGGAACCAGATCAGTCAGGGATGCAGAAGTAGCATAAAGTAGAGATTCAGTATAAAATGATTCTAAAATAGAAAAGTCTATTTCAGACTTTTCTGACTTGAAGATAAAGACCTAACTTAACCAGACTATAAATATAATCCAAAATCTCTTCCTTAGAGGGCTGACTAGTTGTCTTTAACAGAATAGAAGCATACCTTTGAAAGATCTCTGAAGT
The DNA here is from genome assembly GCA_033124195.1 of Coracias cyanogaster. Taxonomy (NCBI): domain Eukaryota; kingdom Metazoa; phylum Chordata; class Aves; order Coraciiformes; family Coraciidae; genus Coracias; species Coracias cyanogaster. The sequence continues at coordinate 22,494 of JAVSBS010029464.1, read as the reverse complement.
TTCCTGGAAGGGTCAGGTCTAACTCTTCAGATTCATAGTTTGTTAATACCCATGGGAATACAGGGTATTGGTTCAGATCATTGTACGTTCGTCCTATTAAGAAAGAAAATGTTTTAAGAATTAGGATATAGTGTCCACTTCTCCAGCTGAAAAGCAATCTAGCAGTTACTTTTTTTTGCATCACATGTTCCCAGTTACCACCACTTAACAGAATCAGGTATAAGTTTTCCAGACAAAAGTAGCCATTTAGATGAACTTATCTTGAATCAGAAGACAATGCAGAAATCAGCATAATATAGAGAGCACAGTATCTTACAAGACCAGCTAAAACACACCATATGCCAATAAACATTTTCTTTTTTATTTCTGTGAAGCTATTTTCATAGCATGAATGTTGAAACTTAATACCACCAAACTATTATTTTCCTAGCAGCTGTGTGCAGTATCATTAGGTGGCAAAGATTAAATAATACTCTAAACAGAAAGGGTCTAAATTTGAGGTCTGCAAATCTATGTCTATCCTAAATATCTAGACCATATTAATCCATTTTCCCTCATGGCTCTTCTTCACTGAAGAAGTGGTGAAATTTCACTGCAATCATGCAATTAAAGTGGAGGAAGTCATGTTTGCTTGAACACTATTTTGTAACCACCATGAAAATTAAAAAATATTTTTCCCCCTAAAAGACACAGCTGACTGCCCCAGGCAACTCTCTCCAAACATAATGAAAGAAACATTGCTACCATCCCAGCAGCTCAAATGTGCAAAAGTTATCTTTAGATACAGTTTCAAAAGAACAATCTGCAACTGAAGTGAACTGAAAATTATGAATTCATCACCAGGAAATGTGTGTTTGAGAAAGGCTGTTATTTCTGTGTCAGCTGGCATTCAGTATTATCTTAACATTTCAGTGATGAGACAAATGAAGTTGCTTAGTACAGAACCATCCACCATATTGATTTACTGAGAACCACACAATATGCAACATGAGTCTTCAAAACCAAAATCAAGTCATAAATATATGTGTGTGTGTGTATTTATATAATATAATTAGCAGACTGAAATAACCCAGGTTAACAATTCCCAGTCCTGCAGCAGATTTACAGCCCTGTCTCACTAACTGCCTCCTTCCAGATTCTGGACGGATTCCTGGGGTACAAAACCCAGCACAGGAAAACACAGGCTTCCTTGTTCTGAGTAGCATTTGCAATTCTCCACAAAAATCAGCTCTGCTTTAATGAAATGTGAAACTTTCACTGCTCTACAAACACCTTATTTTTTCAATAGAAGTTGATGAACAAGAAGCATGTTTCTATTTTGTATATAGTTTCATTGAAAACAGGAAAAGTGCATATTGTTAACAACTGTGTGTCCTCGTTTTTACATTTTGAACACATAGATGTTCACAAGAACATAAAAAAATAATTGAGGTGCAAATAAAAGTTTGTTATAAAAGCAATACCAGCACTGTGAACCACACACAAATGAAGACAGAGAAACAAAACCACTTCGTCTATAATACCAATGATGAATGAATGCAAAACCACTCTTAGACAGAATAAGAATGTATCAAGCAGTTAAATCAAGAAATACACTAGAATTTATCCATGTGAGGGAGGAAAACAAAAACTTCTCTCTGGCAGAATACTGTTTTAGGGTTGTTTGGAGGGGGACTCTATATGTCTTGAAGTAAGACAACTCTGCCTCATTTTCCACATCCATCAAATCAGAATATTATTTTTTTCATTGGCAAGGGATTAATTACATACAATTTGTAAACTTTCTTGATACTGTCAAATTTAAGATTCTAGAAAATATGGTCTTTATAAACTATACTTTTATACAATAAATGTTTTTCTCACCATCAGAATCCTCAATTAGGTTAACAGGAAAGTGTGCAGTAGCTTTCACAAAAAAAAGACATTTTATGTAGACAGCTGACTAACATAAATTTGAGATTCAGAAGGAGGATGACTGAGATGGCTGTAGTCTATTAGTTTATGGAAAAGACTTTAATAAAGATCTTCAACTGAAAAAAGTTTATAAAAACATCTGGAAAGATGAGAACATCCTTTTGCAAAACTGTGAAAGGAAATTTAGAGTTATCCAACATGACTTTTTATTTCAAAATGAGATTTTCCATATTGATATTTTACTTAATTTTGATATTAATTTCATTCATTTCATTTCAATGTTAATATTCAGTCAACAAGATTTTGACTTCGTGCTCCTATTCCACATAGGAAAATCATAAATATGCGAATAGTGCAAGAAAAAAGCAATCCTCAGCCTAGCTGTACAGAAGTTCTTCTTTGCTGTGTGATTTTGATAGGTTACTTATAGTATGGACACTTGACCAAATTATCATGTTGAATTAGCTCCATGTCAGGCCACTGCAGTAATCCCTGTGTGCATTTTTTTACCCCACAATGAGAAGTAATTTAAAGCATCTTATCTCTTTGCTTAGGTAGGATAAGTCACAAACAATAAAGCCTTGGTGACTGTGTATTTGATAAATATAGTCTTGTGAAAAAAACCCAAAATACTTACTTCTTTCCTACTTCAGTATTTATAAAACACATTTTATTTATAAAGATATTATCTACTAAGAATAGTCTTTTTTTTTAGTAAAAAAGTTAGTGATCTTTCTCAATTCAACAATTTTCTTTTTAATATCAACAAATAAAAATTACTCAAGAAAATGAACCGTAATTTAAATTGTGAAGGGAAAACAAACCTAGCCTAAAACCACACTTCTATGCTTATCTGAGTGGAGGACAGTGATCTAGGCCTATAATGGGATTACAAATCCCTAATTCTAAACATGCATAAATATTAGTGGTTTAACTTCATTAGGAATGCTTTCTTGATCAGTTCTTGCTTCACAATGACTACTCTCAGAGTAAATTCAGCATATGAATATATTTAAGCCATTTCATTAATTGTCTGGTGCTTCCAGCAAGAATTATTCGGTTCCTTCTTTAGCTAAATAAATATAAAATATAAACCTGTACTGCTATTGGTAGTCCCTATACCTTCTCAGAAGCTTCAGATTTTCCCCCATGTAGGTTTACAGAGATTAATATTAAAGGCTGAATATTAAATATCGCAAGCCTGTGACACTAATCTACTTGAACAATAAAACTGAGGCATAGTAAATGAGATCTCAGAAATACTGGATATGTTTCTTCATTAAAAAAAACTTTTTAATTAAACCATCCAATTTAATGTTTTTATATGGCACTTTAGTTTTGAGGGTAAAGTGAGCTAGAGACAGCTGACAAAGAAATTATAACTGCAATTCCTTGGTGAAAATGTTAATGACAGCAAAATATTGTTTAATTAGATGATTGCAGCATCTGGATTAACACTCTTTAAGAGCAATGTTCCTGTGCTTGTCTGCTTCTTCACACTTTACAGACATTTTGTCATCTCTAGGTCATTAGGAAAGAATTTTTAATGATTTTTCTAGAAGCAAGTAGTTCGAGTTACATCTAATTAGATGACAATAATAAGCCCAACACATGCAGTAGCTAAATATATACATAATTAACCAGTGAGGGCTTGTACATCACAGAGTAAAAAAGTGGAAAATGCTAAACAGGAAAAAAAAAAAGAAGGAGGGGGAAGAAGTTCATCTGAATTTATTACCTGACTGAAGATGTCATTTTTTTCCACAAACCTTTAAAAATAATCCCTTTCCACTACAAGAAATTACTTACAAAAATTATGGATATAATTATTCTCCACTCCTTTTAAAAGCTGTGGCAGGTAGGATTTAAAAGAATTGAAATTCCAATAAATACAAATGTAAACCTAAATTTAATATACTGTAATTTGAAAAGAAAAAAACCAGCAGGAATCAGTTAAATACTGAGAAATAGATTTGAAAACTAGACTTCCAACTAAAACAGCTGGCACTGCAACCATACTACAAAATGCCTTCTTGTTCTCACTCCTCTTGATTCCTCTTGCTGCAGTGGGATTACTTTGAAATACTTTTTCTCAATAATCTTTTAACTGAGAAAAGCAAAAATTACTTGTTCCCTCTATCAGTCAGAGGGTTCAGTTGACATACATGCTGATCACATGCAATACGGCCTTTTCTTATGCACCTGAAGAAAGCACAGTTAGTATAATCATAGCCTCTTCCAAGCCTTCAAAGCTAAAGGATCCCTGAGAAGGCAATAGGTAGGAGGAGGGGGAAGGTGGCCAGGAAGGCTTATGTCTACACAACCAGGACAAAAACCAGGGGCAGAGAGAGTATAACAGTGAGACTGATTGATAAGTAGCAGAGTGCAGTGTTTTCTTCTGTGAGAAAAACCCAGAGCTGTAAACATGATGAAATATGCCCGAGTCAGAAAGGAGGGCAAGGAAGAGGTGAAGACCTTGGAAACGGAACAGGGAGGCACGAAAATAGTTGGTCAGAAGGCCAGAGAAACAGGTTGAAACAAGACTTTAGAGTTTTGAAAATGGAGAGAAATTTTGAATTCAAATTGCAATGAGTTATCATCAGGCCAGTGCAACTGATGATAGTCATATATGCATGGACAGAAAGAGAAAACTATGATAGCTGAAGTTGACAGTTATTAAGTCATGAGTATAGATCACAACAGAAACAGTTAAACTAAAAATGAAGCCAGGCAATGTTTCAAAGGTGGTAACAGGGTGATGTAAAGATTGAAAAAAAAGTCATACAAAGATTGTTTTCCAAGGGGACACTTCAATATTTCAAACATTGATTAAGAACTTATAGAATAGCCAGGGGCCATACTTGTCAGGACAGATATATTGGCAAACCAGGAGAAGACTTAAGGAGAGATTCATATATTTCTGTTCTGTTCTACAGAGACCAACTGATGTGTGTAATTAACAGTACTAACAAGCAGGCAAAGGACTTCTTATGGGAAAAGACCAAGTTGCATGTTACAAATGAAAGAAATGAGCTGGTATCAGATGCCTCACTTCTGAACATCTCTCTTCTAAGTCCGCTGTTTCCTGAATAATTTCAGAAAAAGATCACAAGAAAATCTGAGTGATTTCTTACTGTTTTGTAAAGGGCCAGACACTCATTACACATCATTGTATGAAGAAAGGAAGCTACAGAGAATTGGCAAAAAGTGTATTAAATTATTTTATTAGTGGACCTCTATTTATCTGGAAGATAAGAAAAAAGAATGAAGGGACCTATGTATCACTTACTTACCAGCAGATAACCCGCACTTCTCAAGTGCCAAGTCTCAACGTTTTTTAAGTGACTAAGCTATGGCTCAGTTATGCTCAACAAGCCAGTAGGAGCTAAATAGCAACACAAAAAAAGCTTTGATGCACATATTTCTCAATGGCTAAAAACAATGATATTGTTAGAAAGAAGATGTATAATTAAGAGTATAATTAAAAATGTATTTGAAGATTGGATTTCCAAAAAAGAAAGAAAAGAACATGCCTTGTCTTTACTTGGCAAAGGTGGTCATGAATGTATTCAGTACTCAATCTTTGTGTACAAAATAAAAAATCATGTATTTCCTTCTGACTGCCCAGGGTCCTGTCTACAGTGTATATAAGAATTTGCTTCTGTTTAACACAGATGTATCTGCATGGTTATCAGCTCAGTGTTATCAAAACAAGGGCAACATGTAGTAGAGGTACTTTGCTTCCAGTACTGTATTTCTGGTAGAGATACTGGTTTTATTAGTGCTTCATCAGGAAACACCTATTTGTTGTAAAGGAAATATTTTGGAGAAATATCTTTCAACAGAAGATTTCCAGAAATATAGGCACAGCTGTAAAAGCAGTGGTGTCATTCAGGCTGCTTCACAGCTCTTGATCCCACACTTTCCCAGATCTCAGGCCCTGGCAATATAATGCCATGCAACATGGCAGAAACAACCTGGGGATGTGAGAACTTCTGTGCTTTCTAACATATATTTATGTTTTGAAACTTTCTCAACTGCCATTCTCAACCCACTTTGTGGGTGGGTTTCTGGCTTGCCAGGAACTTTCTGATGAGATTCTTTGCAATACTCCCAAATTCTTCATGTGTTTTTGGAAGTCAGCTTTCTAGCTGAAGTGCAGACTTCATCAGAACTACAAAATCAGATTGGTCTTCCAAAATATAACTTTGGGGAGATTTTCCTTCTATCAGAAAGTTGGAAAATTTTAGGGTTTGCTCCAAACTGGAATAAAAACTTCATTAAAGCTTTATAAAAAACTGTCATGCATAGAATTGTTCTGACTGAGTTTCAGTCAGTTTTAATTCTCTAATGTTGTTTTCAGAAAAGGTTTTGTGTATGTGTTGTTGGCATGGAGGTCAGCTACCAAGGGCAAATTTTATTCTAATTTTCAAAAAAAAAGCATGAGTTTCTATGAGAATGCATCAGTGAGTGAAGCTGTTATAATGACATTAGAAACTGAAAGCTATCTATCTATGTTCATAGATACTATGAATCTTCAAAATCTTGAAAAAATGAAGAAGCAGAAATAGAAAGCACATAATACAGTAATGCAATCATACTTTCTTACAACCTCTTTGCACTGAAGGCCATTCTAATATGCAATAGTCATAGTAGATCTTAGCAGGACACTTTATTTCACTAATCCTACTGGAACACTATCAAATGTGACAGCACTCTTGCTAATTGGGAAAGCCCCAAGAATCTCAGTTGCTTTTAGACATCGTCTAAAATCTTTGATGAGATCTTACAGTGATACTTTCTTCCCAATCTGACGTGATTACTGCTATCCTTGAAAAATGAAAACAGAACAGAAAATACATAGATTAGTAAGGACCCATTAGCAGAAGTCAAGCAATGCAGATGGATTTGAAATAAAAATCAGAGTAAGGGTTACTCTTTGTCACAAGGAAAAGGTCTTCAAATGCTATACAACATCTTGCCAACATCTTGGCAGAAGAGTATGCATGGGTATTAATTTTTTTAATTTAATAATATTTATTAAAATTTTTTTAATTTTTTTTTTTTAATTTAATAAATTAAATTAATTTATTTAACCAATATTGGTCACTTCCAAAACTTTTAAAAATCAGCATATTGGCTCTCCTCAAGAAAACATATATTTGTTGATCCATGTGACCTCAAGGCATCATTGAAAATAATGGTTTTACAAAATAAGTCAGTCAATACAAGTTGGAGACAAAGAATTAGGCTGATTTTTTTCTAGGCCCTCAAACCTCCCTCTCTTTTGGTGGACGTGGTGTTTACCTATATTTAAATTTGAATTTGACCACACGTTGCTGAAAGACTTCATAAGATTGTGTCCAGTTCTGGGCCACCCAGTTCAAAAGGGACATGGAGCTACTGGAGAGTTCAGTGCAGGGCCACTAGGTTCATTAAGGGATGGGAGCATCTACCATATGAGGAAAGGCTGAGGGAGCTGGGTCTGTTTAGCTTGGAAAAGAAGAAGCTGAGGGGGAATCTCATCAATGCTTATAAATATCTAAAGGGTGGGTGTCAGGATGATGGGGACAGACTCTTAGTGGTGTCTAGCGGTAGGGCAAGGGGTAATGGACACAAACTGGTAAATAGGAGGTTCAACCTAAACATAAAGAAACACTTCTTTACTGTGAGGGTAACAGAGCACTGGAACAGGCTGCCCAGAGAGGCTGTGGAATCTCTGTCTCTGGAGATGTTTAAACCCATCTGGATGTGTTCCTGTGTGATCTACTCTAGGATCCTGCTTTAGCAGGGAGGTTGGATGAGATGATCTTCAGAGGCCCCTTCCAACCCCTACCACTCTGTGATTCTGTGATAAGATGGTAGGTAATGCTGTGAAAATGAGCAAGTGAGTTATACAATTAACAACAATGAGATTACATGAACAAATTAGATTTACCAGTAAGAGACTGATATAAAAAAATCTGCCAGAAATTAAGTGCTTTGAGTCAGAGATAGACACTACTAAGGTATTGGCCAAGCTGCTCTAAGCTTTTCCCAATACAATACAAGCTCATAGACACACACACAAAATCCTCCAAACCTTGGGTATTGAAAGTGGCACTTGGAATGCTAATCTCAGACCATCTTGTTGTAAGGCAGGTGAATGACACTAGATGACATTAAGAGAAACTTGCCTCTTGAGACCACCCAGATGTTTGGTTATAAAGCCTGCCTAGCATTACAAGTGTCAAACAACTGATCAAAAAACATTTTTCTTGAGACCTCTGAGAATATTATGAAGGAGTCTCTTCATACTGAAGCTTGTTTACTGGATACTTCAGTGTAAGTGTCACTGCAATTCCTAATTGATTTCAGACATAATGTTGTCTTCCAGGTTTGGATGCTTTGGTGATGTACTTAAACATAAATGACCTTGGAGTTTTAAACTGATTAAAAATGAGAAGTAATTTATCAAAAATTGGCTCAGCTCTTGTCAACTCTCATTTTAAAAGTACGGACACACTGCTTACAGAAGAAATGAATACACAAAAAATAAATTACAAGTGAAGGACAGTTCTGTCAATAATGTATTGGACAAGGACTGAGGGGTTTGAGGCTGGCTTCCCAGCTCTCCAGTGAACCCTCTACGTTCAGGTGAGGCAGTCAGGGAGCCTGCAAGGCTCTGCCTGCATTTCCTCATCACCAGAAGGGCAGCGGATGTGTGAGAGACGCAGCACGGCTGGAGGCAGGCCAGTGTCCAGAAGTGGGATAGAGGCATTCTTGTGGCACAGTGCCAGAGGTAATAAACGCCCAGCAGGGCTCCTTCCTTCGGCAGAGATCTGCAGGACTGTGGCTATAATGCTTGAGAACCAAGCTGGTGAGCCTGCACTGGACTGCACCATATGGACTTTCCAGCCCAGGTCTCTGGTAGCTTCAGGGACTGTGCTTTGTGCTCCACTGCACAAGGTAAACATGCCCTCAGATTTCCAGCTGTTCAGTGGTAGCACTTCTGTATCACACTGGGCTAATTTGATGACACATTTATCAACGTCCATAAGACCAGATGCACAAAAGATGACTACCATCTAAGCACAGAGGCAAAAGCCTAAAGGTTCAAAGTAAGTGAGTTTGACAGATCCTGAATTCTGCCACTGCCCTACTGGGAAGAACTGCCCTCAGACTGGCCAGCATAACGGGCGCTACTTTTTGGTTTCACACTTACATTTGTCTTATGTCTGGCCTGAGGATAACCTCAAGCATAGAAGTCAGGACCAAGTAAAGATGAGAATTGTAAAGCTGGAGTACAAAGTGATGCCTGGTGGAATTTAATTTAGGTTTCAAATTAAAGCTCACTGGAGTGAAATGTCTGAGGAAGGCTCTCTGCAGGCAGGTTCACAAGCAGCATGTGTGCTACAGGCAGGAATTGTAATAGTAGACAACCTCCTGGAAATCTTTGTACATGGTGTAGAAAACTGCTGCTTTTTACATTTAAAATTATCACAGGAGTTAACACATAGAAAAGGGAAAGGTGAAAGGAATAATGCCATCATGAATTTCTAACCAATGACAATTGCCAGAAAAGCTCTTCTTTTGCCAATAACAAATGGATGTCTATGGCAGTTATTTCTCATTTTAAATACCTAATCTGATATTATATTTCAGCTCAAAGAACTAAATGAGAAAAGATGCTGTAATCTAATCATACCACAATCCAGGTGACATCTGTACTAGGCAGCACACTGTTGTTATTCTGCTGTCTAGTTGCTGTTGCTGAGAATGATGAAGTAGCGAAATTACATTTTCCCATTATTATTTCCAGACACTCGCTGGCAATGGTTTGTTGACTCTAATAAAGCTTCAGACAAAGCTGTCAGCAGAGGAAATGGCAGAAGGGGAGCAAGGAACAGCCTTCACAACAATACATGAATCTAAAGTCTCAGTGATAAGTTGTGCATTTTCTGATAAAATGTAATGTGTGTGTTTCCGTATATATCATAGAGCTGCAGACGAATTCTAAAGGGATAAATGTATTCTATCAAGTCACGGTGCTTAAGACTTTGACAAACATAAACATATTATGAAGGATTAAGGAGTCAGAAACCTTACCTGCTATAGTGTTGAGGAACATCAAGTATTCAAAGTTAGATATCTCCCGTCTCTGCCAGCGCTGAGTCATGTTGGAGGATTTATAAAGCTGTCTGGGAGTGGCCAGAGAGATTCTCCTAGGAAATACATTTAAAGAATTACGTTTTTTAAAAAGCTCATTAAATGTTAAGATGTAGGGCAATATTATTAGTGTGATTAATTTCAGATTCTCTCAGAGGCTTTTTTATTCATTTAATGAAGTCAAGAAGACACTATTATCCTTATTTGAGAAATGACTAAAATTAAGATCTGTATTTTATGTTACCAGTACTACATCACTGTAATAATTCAGAATAATATATTTTGTGTTTTATTTTATTTTGAAGCTGGTTATAAGACTGGAAGTAAAAGAAACTGCAGACCTCCTGGTGCCTGGCTTGTCCTGCAGAAAAAAAAAGAGGAATACCATTTTCCTGTTTCAAAGGAATACATTGAGGTAAATTCATTAATGTGACTGAATGACAGATTAAAGTGCCATATATTTCCAGCACATGGGTTGAAGATATTTATTCCACAATTTGTGCACTTCATCCATGGTCAGTTACCCTTCCTAATCCCAGAAAGCTTTGAGTTTTCTATTTATAGCCTGGTTTCTGAAAGAAACAAGGTTCATTCAGTTATCTGCTCACATGTCCATATGCCTGTCTCTCCATAATAACGTCTGAATTGCATTTCATTCAAATTTGGAAGAGGAGTATAAGCTTCTAAGATGCTCAATTTCCACACATTTTCCAAAATTTACATGACTGAATAAGGAAGAAAGAACCAAACTACTGTGCCAAGGAAGAGAAAAGCAGAAAACTTCAGCTCTTCTATGTTCAATCTGACAACATCACAATAACAAAAAACTGTGCACCAAGTTCCAAATTACCCAGAGTATATACTGTCCCTGGTTGGTAAAATACAGGGAACTAGATTCAGCCTAGACTAATGCCTTAAAGAAAAAAACCTGCAACGAGCAGAAATAGCCTCATTGCTCACAACTCATTTCTAGAGAAAATACTCCTTGTGGAAAAAAAGACAAGGAAAATCTTTGGAAGGAAAAAAAATTATGTTATAATTTTTTTTTTACAGAAACTTAAATCTTATAAATGGACCAAAATAGAGAAAACATTTTAATGTGTCAAAAAAAAAGAGGATCCCTAATGTGTAGCCTATTCATTAATTTAAAGAATATATCTAGCATTTATATAGCTTGTTAAGAGTAGACAGGGGCACCCAATGCTTCAGCTTTCAGTTGCACACTAAACACAGTACCTGTACTATTTCTAGACTCTGAATGTTGAGCATTTTCTTTAAAATAATATAGGTGTCAAAGGTGTCAAATTGGGCAGTGATTACAAAAATGTGGACCATCTACTTCTAAAGATGTATGTACATACTGCTATATATGCACTAAACCCTATTTCTGGAGAAAGGACAAGTACTGGTATGTTATTGAAGTGTACAGTTACCACAATTATAAGTCTAAATTGTCAGTGTGTAGGTTGTCAATGTCTGCCATACTTTGGCTTCAAATTGAGCATACAAAAATGACCATGCAAGTGTAGGTATGCTTTCTTCTTCTTTTTTTTTAGTGTTTGTGTTTGCCCAAAATAGCAGTACATAAGATCTTGCCAGCTTGGCTACCCATATTTTACAGTAGACTCTATTATGCCGATAGTAAGTAGATTTTACTAGTACACAGGAGACATTACAAAATTTTTAAAAGTCGTTTCTATTATGCTTCTTCCCAAAAAATTATCTGAATGTAATAATACTTTATATTGCATTTTATAGGATAACAATAACTTTTACAGTAGAATTCTCTAAGATGTATTGTTCCTAGTAAACTATGACTAATACTACATACAAATTAATAAATGCAAAAAAAGAAAATTACTAAAGACATCATTAAATTTATAAAGCATTTCTGTCATAGACTTGCTGTTGCTCCCATGGCACAACAACATTTATGGTCTTCATATCTGGATGGCTCATTTGAGCAAACTCTATAAAAAATCAAAACATACTAAAAAAGTATCTAAGTTGTCTGAAAGATTCACAGTGATTTCAGCAGAGACTGGAAAAAATTATGCACAATAAATTGGTTCCACACCTGCTTGTTTCAGTTAACACAGGAAGACTCACTGTTTTGTGTTTTGCTAAATACACCCAACTTTGATCAAACCATTTCTCTCCTTCGATATGCCATCACCAATATGAAGATGCACAAATGAATGTGCTTCCTTTGCTTCTAGACAATTGTGAAATACCTACTCAAAATTGAAAGTGCAGAAGACTCTGTGATGTACAAGGGGATGATCCAATTTTTCAAGCTTTATATGCTTGATATATGTTTAGAAAACACTTCACAGCATTTTATTAAGTGAAGGGATATTCTATATCCCATATGTGGAGCATGATCCACCCCCTTTCACAATCACTTTTAATTTATTTAGCTACAATCCAACCTCATACAAAGAATCTTTAAGTATCTTGTTGTGTTTTGTGTTATGTCGCTCCTGTTCAGAAAAAAAAAAGGATTCAGAAAATCACTGGCTTCTGACAAGAGACAATATTCACTTTTAATCAAAGCTCTAAAAGGGGTTTTATGATTTGATGACATCAGATCTTAGTTTTCCCACCCCTCTCCCTTCCCAAAATCGAACCTCTGCAACCAGCTATACTGAGACGTAGAAATCCATCACCAAGTTATTGATGCAGAATAAGTGGCAGAGCTGAGCGACTGTACTAGCCAAAACACCTTTTCTTTCAGCAAAAACTTCAGAGTTTGTATTTCTTAGCTTTAATAACCAGAGCCAATGATTTATCTAATGCATTCACAGCCCACAGAGTTTCTGTGGAAGGTGCTAGCACATGTTTAGTGGTGAAGTATGATACTGTATCTTTATCAATTCTTTGATCTCTGTATGCTTACAAAACTGTCACGCAGCTCACAGTTGGTTTCTAAGTTGTGATGTTACCCTCAATAAAAATGCCTCAGTAAATTACTCAGAGGTGTCAGAACTCTAAAAAGTGGTCTGCTAATAGTGTTGTAAAAATGCGGATATTACTTTACCTATGTAGAATCATATGGAGCTGTAATTAAATAAAAGGCACAATACTGCCTGCCCAGTTGTATCACATGGCAAGGTCGTAAGGAAACAATGCAACATGTTTTAGGAGCAGTGTTTTTATCAAAGATAGATCAAATCGATTACCAAATCAGACCGAACTTTTCAACATTTAGCTAATTTTAAGGATATAATTATTTCTTTGTAATATTAAGTACAGGCTTGGATACTTTGCTGAATCAAAGAATTACACAGGCTCTTGGAAAAGGCAGCAAAGACCCAAAGTGGAGATTTGCTCAGAATGGCAAGTCCGTAACAGTCTTGGGAAGAGATACCAGTTTGCCTCTTTCTAATGCTTTGTGCTATTAGCAGAACACAAATACTGCTTTTTCCTTCTGTTTCTTTCCATCTTTGTTAATCGCAAGATTTTTCCATGAGAACAGAAATACACTTGAAGTCCATATGCTGCATTAAAAGTAATTCACTCCTTCAGAATGTTTTCACTGTGAACACAATTCTTTATGATAATGTAATTAACTTTAGATGAAATGTTTATCAGAGTAGTACCAGAGAGGAAATGTAACTTACAAAAATAAAACTTAAGAACTTAAGCAAAACAACCAGAAAGGTTTGCTCTTGTTAAAATATTGGAAACTACACTTTAATCTGGAAAACTGGTCATAAAAAGGAGCAACATTTTACTCATTGTAACAGCTCCTTTTGGTTACTCAGCATAATTTTCCCTTATGTTAGTTACACAAATAAGCATATTTTTTAAAATTAGCAGTCCTGAGGCAACATATTCATAGGAAGGGAAACTGTATTCTAACATCAACAAAATATAAACTACAGAGCAGTTACAGAGCTAGATTTTCCCTCACTTACTCCACTGCAATCCTACTGAAGACAATAAGGGTATGTAGACAGAAAAAAAGGGAAAAACGATGATTACACGGTCTTTATTGTGCATAAATCATACCATGATTACATAAAAAAAGAAAGAAAAACAACTTCACTACCATATGCCAGATTTATTCTGAAGGCTAGCAAGCCCATTTTTGCTTCAAATTGAACTTTAATCAAAAAGGTATGTAAATTACTGCATATAATATTGAAGCTGAAACTTCTCTAAATAATTATATATCAACAAACTTTTTCAGACAATTATTCACTGAATAATGCACAAAGGATATGAATTTCAAAAGTAAAAAATGTCACTGTAGGTATGAAATTCTGATTGAGAAATTTGCATTTTGTTTGTTCCATGTGGCCATTTTTATTTCAGAAAAGAATACTATTACTTTCCATTTAGAGACAGCAATCCCTTTAATTTGAGTATTTGGAAGAGTAATGCAAATATTAACAAGATGCACCTTCCAAAGAAATGCCCCAACTTCCCCTTGATCTCAGTGAAAACTTGAGAAATTTGGCAGTTTGCCTAAGAACTTCAGCACATTCAGGAGATCAAGCCTTAGGCATCATGAGACTCGAGCTCATGACAGGGAATGATGTTCAGCTGGGAATGAAATAGTTCTCCAATCCTACAAATGCTTTGACACTTCAGAGTATTTCCACATTCTACAGAGGGATAAAACAAGGACAGTACGAAGTTTCAGTTTGTATGAAATGACTTAAAGAAAGAGAACGGCACATCCCAGGCATTATACTGATGATTAAGTCATTGGCTTTTGGCTAAGTCAAGCCAAATGGAGATTTGAATCTAAAGCATCATATTTTGGGAATTTTCTTCTGTTTCCATACCCCTTTATATTTATTTATTCTTCTTTCATTTTTACCAGAAATTAACCCCGAACCTAAACATTTTTCACTGAACTTCTGATGATACACCCTCAAAAACAATTTTAGATCTGAGCACACATTTCTAAACAAAAAAAACTGCAGGCAGGAAATCCACCCCCCCCCCCCAACTCAGTGAAAAACACATGAAGATCATCTTACCTATCACTGGAATATGAATACTGTTACTATAAAAGTAAAAGGATCTGACAATTCCATCCTTCTTTCTGACCATAGGCTGATTTGATATTGAAAATGATGAGATAACAAAAACTGTACCTGTCCATAGTATGTGAAAATCTCTAAAACTGAACCTTAGTTGCTGTTTTCCAAAATACATATCCTCCTTAATTTTGGAAACAGAAGAAAAATGCGTTATACTAATGAATGGAAGAAGTTGGAGAATTGCAAAATAGCCACTATACCGATGAGCAATGAAGTAAACCCCACACACATTCACATAAAAGGCAAGCAAGAAGATATACATATAAAAATACTTTTCATTCAGCAAATATGTCCTGCATAACAATCACAGCAAGGATGAACGTTCATCTATACATTTATAAAACCTGATTGGAAAGCAGACTTTGAAGAGATAAGTTATAATTAGTTTTTTCTGGTCCTTCACTGGAAGGCACTTGTTTCCTATAATGATTGAAAAACTAATTTACAATACTTTCACTTCTATTCCATAATGACAGGCCATATAGTAAGTAAAGATAAGTAAAGGATGTAGTTTCTCAAGCTAACCTTAAGAAAGATAAAATCTAGTTTCATGACAGGAATAATGTTTTAGTATGGACATATTTAAAAATATCATTTGTATAATATAATAAAGATAAAATATACAAACTATTTTAATTAAATTACCTGGCTTGCGGCAAACCATAGCTGGTTCCTACTCCAACACGTGGTAAGCTGTACACAACTTTTTTCACTGTTGCTTGGTCAGGAAAATTAAACATAACAGAGGCTAAATGAAGAAGAGAAAATATGGACTAGTAAATGATCTGCAGAAGTCTGTTTCTACACCTGCATATATTTTTAAAACGCTTTTTGTTTTTTATTTGGGAAGAGGAGTCAGTTCCACTTTTATCCTCCTGGCGATCCAAGTGAGAACAGAAACTCCTTGTATACTTCATACCCAGGCACCATTAGTTGATTAATGTTTTGGCACTAACTCTCACATTCTGTAGAAGATGTGAGTGAAGTATACTTCAGAGGAACTGCATCTTACCATTAACCCATATAACCTCTATCAGGTTGCAAGCTAAGTAGTTGGCTTGGCTATCAGTCTTCTCACTGGTGTATTAAAATGCACAGGGCCAGAAATTGTTTAATTCCCTCTCCAGTTGAGATCAAAACTTGTATCAGAGCTCCTCAGGGCAAAAGACCACTGACACACCTCACCAATCACTCAACTCTGACTCAGAGTACCCCGTACAGAAAACTGAGCAGGTTCATTTATTGCTTTTTACTTTAACTCGTTTTGTAATTAAGAAAGGAAATATACTTTTAGATACTTCATTAAAATATTTCCAGAAAATGGAGGAGAAGGGCAAAATCATAGAAAAGGCAAGTTTCCTATCAAGGATTTGAAGAATTTACCAATTACAGTGATCTGTTTGTACAAAAAATTTCACTGCAGCACAGAAAGCAGTGAGATTGATTTATGTGGTTGACTTTGATACGAAATGCAATGAATACATGCAAGAGTAAGCCTTATTGAACACAGACATAAGCACTTTATCAGCAGAAGCACAGTTTAAATTCTAAGATTAATAAATACCACACAAAATAACTACTAGCACATTTTTTTCAACAAAATAAACAAAGACATACTTCTGTTTGCCATAAACACTTCCAAAGCTGTGTTCTGGAGAAGATAACGTCTTGAAAAAACAGCCCGAATCTCACTGAACATCCATTTTCCATGAAGGCCTTCTGTATAGGCGAGGACCTTTAAAGAAAGTCAAGGTGCCAGGTATTAGCAGGAGATTTTTCATTAACATATTGCATAAGAAAATAGTAAATAGTAAATAAAGTACAGTTAAGTGAATTGTATCTCTTTATCATTTAAAAACCATTACTTAAAACATGAACTGAAATGTTTTTAACACATGCAATGAAGTATAGCTGTTAGAAAATTATAAGTACTGTAACCTGATACTCCTAAAATCCATTTCTCATGAGCCACATCTACTTATTTTCCTCAAAACCCACAAAACTCCACAAGCAAGCACAGGATAGTGGACACAGTTGCAACTATGCTTGGCTGTATTTTTTTTCAATAGTCTATGACAGTTGTCAATATGTATTGGATAACAGCTTTACTTCTGAGGGTATCATGTGCAAAGCACAACCAAAATAATATAACTTGTTATTCACATCCATTTTGGGGTCATAAAACAGAAAGTAGCTGGAACAATGTATGTACATGATAATTTTTCTACAGTTAAGTACAGCTAATATTGCAAACCATGAACAAATTTAACAATTTGTATATTTGCAATTTAAAAGTAATGTGAAAATATTTTAAAGTAACATAGTTAAAAATTAGCATTGCTTTTCCAATTTGTCATTTTCTCAGTTCAAGGTGTTGGTTTATGACTAGACATTAATACCTCTTTCACTTTTCTGGATGTTCAGGAAAACAGACAGAAAAGACACAATTTAGTTAGGTATCAGCTTTATTAACTTATCTATTCTGTGAATTATCATTCCAGCAGAATCATACAGTGTAGAATAACCCTTTTCCAATCCTCTTCATCTGCTGGGAGGCTGCCATCAGCCCTCCACCTCTGCTCAGGTGGGCTCTGCCCATAAATGAGACCTTGACACTTCATCCTATGAGGAGTCAGTCATTGGGAATGGAGACCATCCCCTCACCACACCCAACTGCATTTCCCAAGCTCTATACACTGTGTCTTCCTCTAGGCTGCATTACTAAGAGAGTTGCAGCCTCAGTGAAACAAAGAAACACAAAGAACACCTTCATGAAAGGGAAATGCAAAAAGAAGGTTTCAGACTAAAGAGTCTGAATTTGTCTGTTCTCCATTAGGTACAGAGAAACTGTTAGCACACCAGCTTGCAGTGCAATACTCACTCAGTTGACATCTTTGCTTCCTGTAATCTTGACCTCCCTCAACTTCTGTATGGGAAAATGTTAGGGAGACCATATGTTGCTGCTGTCAATGATACTTCATGCTTGAGGTAATGGAAACTGTATTCCTTCCGTTTTTTTCAGTGATGTAGATTCAAGTTAGTAATATGTCTTCATACACAAAAAAGCTAATTTAAGTTTGTATACTCGGTGTTAAAGGATGGATTTTTATTAATTTGTTCTCCATGACTTTTTTCTCATAACCACGATGAGTCTATTTCAGAGATGATGGTAACAACAGCAGCAATACAAATGTGCTTCAGCACACTGAAGAGCATTCAAATGTTAGTCCTGCCCTAGATGAAAACTGGGCAGAGGAACACACTGAGCCCTGTGGATTGTCTACACGAGAAGAAGCTACAGGCAAAACTTAGCACCACTGCAGCCAATGGCATGGTTTCACTCACCTCAGCTCTCCACACTAACCAAACACAGCCTTAAAGAAAGGCAGTGGCTTGATTTCTTTGGAGGTCCCCCAGACACACACAAGAAACTATATGCTCCCTCCATTCAGTCATAGCCCTGAATTACTGCTTCATAAGATAAATTCTTGCAGTGGTTAAAAATCTGTACCTTATTTTTACTTTGAACTCTGGTGAGTGCAGCTTCTAGCCACTATATCTCATGACACCTTTGTCTGTGAGATTAGAGAGTCTTCTGGTATCAGATAACTTTCCCTTGTGTCAGTAATTACAGACTATGATCCAGTTACTGCTTAGCTTTCTCTTTGATGGGCTAAATAAACCAAACTATCCTTCAGTCTTTCATTGAGATCAGATGCTAGGATACAGCTGGTATTGTGTATGTGAAATTCAGACGGTTAAGAACAATGACTGTGAGGACTTCAGCAACCTCCTTATTTGAATATATTTTCCTGCTATTGATACATATTTTTTGTAAATACACAGGTTCTTTAGATACAGAGAGGAAAAGGGAGAAAACCACTCCAGTTTAAAAAGCTAAAAGATGAGAACAGTCTCCCAGAGAGAGGAGTTTGAAATGTATGTGGTTGTGTCCAGATCTACAGTGGACAGCAAATTAGCCAAAGAATTAGTTTCTTGATAAAACAACATCCTTTAGGAATTCACTTTTTGTTTCAAAGATGTTTCTAGTTGTCCTTTTTTCTAAAGAAAAATGTTTAATACTGACTATATCCTATGTATTAACACTTTAGATGATTCACAGTAATACATTTACAATGTCTTGATATAAAAGCACACTGTATACTGGCCATAAACTGGTTTCCTCTTTCTTCCTCCTCTCCTCACCCAAGTATAAAGCAATTGTAACTTCATAGAGGTATACCCACCCCACTCTGAAATGAATGACTTAAGACAGCACTCCAGTAAAGCAATAGAAAGGATAGGAAATCAGAGGAAAGGAAAGAGTCTGTAATTCAATTACTGTCCTCAATTACACTCTTCTCAACTGTCTATTAGACCTAGAAATATCAGATTATCATGTCAATATCAAATCATCTCAATTATTTCAGTATTTCTGTTGTCTTGTTTTCCTGTCCAGGATATACTACCCATTTTTTGCCATCCTCCATAACATTCATCTAACACTATCTTCAAGCAATCCATTAAACATTCCATTATTAAATATCTACTGTTTACAGAAGAAATTACTGACATTGTTGCAGGATTCTTTCTTTTTGTTGTTATAAGAGCCAAAACAAAGTAATTCCGTATTTCTGAATTTGATAGCTTTAAAAGGTTTACACTTTTTATTATTATTATTTCAGCATTTCACTTTCTTGTATCACATGAATGAGGGCCTTGCTATTTTACATTTTTTACAGACTGCAGGTATTGGACATTTCATTATTCATAAAAGCACGGAAATAATCACTTCGTTCACCAAAAGGACATGTTAGTTATGTTAGTTATTTGAAGCCAAAATTACCTTGTGCTCCATCCATTATTTTGTTGTTGTTTTTATTTATGTTGTTGTTGTTTACGCTTTATGAGTTCTTCTCGTAAAAACACTCATGAAGACTTCTTGTTCTAGGCATGTCTTAATGGTTGAAACTTCATGACCAAGCATTGAATCCTTGATATGTCTTTTATATAACCCGGTTTTAATAAAATAAAAACCAATCAGTCAACCAACAATATCTACATTTGAACTGAGCACACTTCTAATTTTTCATATCAGCTGCAATTCTCAGGGTAAGAATGGTCACTTGACCAGGCTGTTGCAAAGAATTGTTGCTTGTTACTTAATATTTCCTTTTTTTAAAAAATAGCCCTTTGTGGTGATTCATTAATGCCTATGTGTGTGCATTTAAGCTATGGTTTTCAATGAGAATTCAGCATTTGTCTTTTGGAACCAGATTTCTGTTTTAGGGCATTTTAATTCCAAACTGATTCCCCAATGAAAGTATCAGTTGATACTTGTGACATCTGGCAAGCTTTGTTTGTATCTAGTGCTACAAGCATATACCTATTAACATGTAATATAACTTTGTTGTTGGGTTTTGTGGGTTTTTTCATTTTTTTTATTATTATTATTTTCTAAGCACTTATTCCCCAATTTCTTTAACTATTCTTTACTGTTTTTACTAATAATGCCAAACAACAAGACCAGCAAGGGACATGGCTGCATTGTACTGATGTATAGTAGAACTGATTCATGTTTTCCTGCATTTCCACAGATAGATTCCAAAGTTCCTATAGATTCTTTTTTTTCTAAGTCTGAAAATTATCCTCAGAGTCATGTTTTCTGAATAAAATGGCCACCACCTGAATTAAAATGCTTGTTATTTCCCTTTATCAATGACCAGAAGGGCTTCCAAAAATACAGTAATTTTGGTACTGATGATACTTTTTCATTTTATAAAGACAGTTTTATCCAGTGCTTAAGTGTAGCTATGATTATCTTTAACCTGGACAGCACTATTTTAGTTAGAACATTAAAGAAAAGAGCTTTGGCACCTCCTTAGTTTAGACATCAAAATCCCATCTATCTGTTAGATGGCTCTGTTACCTGGCAACACAGGGTATTGTCTTTGCCGTGTGGTACTTATTTCATTTTCCTTTTCCTCTAGAGAAGCAAGAAACTTCTACAAATTAATCCTTTTTCCTCTGTTTGCGTTTAACTCTCCTACTTCTTCAACCTTAATCTTTTACATTTCAAAAAGTATTTTAAATGCTCTGCATTTGAGCAGATTTGTCTTGACTAGGTCTAGTGGGATGCTGTTGCATCCTGGTGGTCCAACTGAATGCAACCCTTCATCTTTTAACTTGATTCAAAGGTTTGGAGACATATGCTTAAAAGCACTGTATTGTATATTCACAACCTGCCCCCAATTATAGCTACAACTATTTTATTTATGCAGTAATTATGTACTGTACTTTTTTGTCTCTTTTTTAAAAGTAAGCTTGCAAAATTGTGTTTTACCCAATACACAGTCCTTTAGTCTGAATAGGATTTTTGTTTATATTTCATTCATTCATTCTTCGTTCACCATCACCAACTTTTAGAAGACAGATTACCTGCAGGAGCCAACTATGAGTCTATCTCATGTGTGCCAATCTTGAACAAAAAACAGGAAGAAGAAATCTCGGTTTATTTCAGTTACACTGCAGTCCCTACGCCAATGTTATCAAAATGAACAAAAGTAAAACAGCCTCCATGTTCCAGGTTTCCAGGTCAGGAACTTGCATTTGGTTTCTCATGACAGACTTTTCCGTGAATGCAGTTGCCAAGGAGAGAAGAGAAACTCTCTGAAGATCTCTCGTCCATCCTTGTCAAATGAATATTTAATATTCCCTAAGGCTGAGAAAGTGTTTTCTACAGTGAAACTCTGTTGTAAAAAAAAACCAAAAAAGATATATTTTTGTTAGTCTGACACTACCCTCCTGAAAAATAAGCAAACACAGTTGTGATGGGCATGAACTATCCAAAACATTCCACTTGTATCTTTTGCCTCCCTATTGCCTGGTGGAAAATGTATCTCCTGCTTTCTGTATAAAGTGCATTAAGAGGACATAATGAACAAGCTAATATCTAAATTTGTGGCCACCTCATCTTTTTTTGTATATGAATAGGCAGGGGGAAAAAAAAAAAGGTACCAAGGAAGGGAAGAAAAGAGAAATTATCATTGTGGGGAAAGCTACTACCCTTTACAGATATATTTGAAATAGAAAGCAGTAGTATGCTTCAGTCACAAAGCAGCAGTTGATTTTATATTAACCATTTCATAACAGCCTAATAAACATAAAAATCATGGAACTTATCTGGTACATTCCCTACAGGATGCTTCAAATTTTGCAATCTAATGATCATGTTATTGTGTCTTAAGGCATAATTTAAATAATTTTTCCATATTTATTATCAGACACTTTAACATAACAACTAAACTTATATTGGTAATTTGCTGAAGTTATTTGATTCTCAGTTGTTTTAAAGGGATCAAGTTTACCCAAAATA
>JAVSBS010029462.1:0-23224 GCA_033124195.1 Coracias cyanogaster | reverse complement strand
CAGATTGGGAAGCAAAAATGAGAGAGGTGGAAATCTTGAGCAGCTTATTAGACTAAAGGCTTTTCAAGGGACTTGGATCCCCTGGGAAAAGGTATCTTCTCATTCAGCCACTGCTGGTCAGACTTTAGATCTACTAAGTTCTGGGGACAGACCACCAAAACTGGACCTTCATTGCATCAGGGAAAGCAGAGGACAAAGCATAGGAGGAGAGAGTCACTGTATGAGATGCAGATATTTCCAACTGCTTTCAGTCCACCTAAACACAATGACAAGAGCATCACTGACTGTATGGGTGAGCTAATCTCAAATCAGTGGAGAGCTGAGATGAATGATGTTACAAATTCTGCATTGACAGGGGAATTCAGCAACTGTGTGCTGCTGAAAACAGGCTACCTGCAAGCCCCCAAGACCTTGGTACTGAGGAATGTAGTCAGCACGCTTTGAAGTAATATCAAACAATTTGTTCACTGATAACTGTCTCTAAGCTAGTAATTTTCAAGGCTCACTTGAAGGATATATCTTAGAGAATATATGGTATCTTATCTTCTAAAAGATAGCATGGGTACACACATAGTTCTGCCCTATGCTTTGTGTCTCTTGCCACATTTTAACTTTTATTTAAGGGGAGATAGAGATATGGAGCAAAGGGGCAACTTTGGCATGGTCCCAGGCTGCCAGCCTCCCTTAGGCAAGCAAGCCTTAAATGTCTGCACTTCACACACACAACACAGTGAAAGAGCTGCACTGAATTGCATATAACTACAATCACAAAAGGACCACCGGGAGCTGGATTCACAAAAGTGTGTAGGAATTATACTGCTGTCAATAGGATTCTGCTCATGAATGACGTGAGGAAAAAAACCCCCAACAACTTAATTTGCGTGAGTCAGGCCATTTTTAAGTCTGATACATTTTTAAGTCTGATAAAATTATTAGGCTGATGCAGTCAAAGGTCAGTATATAACTAGTATAGATACAGTCTGTGCTGTTTTGGAAATAGGCAGGGCAAGGAATTACAGCCTATAATCGGGATCTAGTGCTCAGAGCATTGCACTAAGGGGTATTGCCTCACTGCCTCATGTGTGCAAGACTGTGTGAAGCCATTGGGACCATCAAGTAACTCTCTTTTTCTCTGGGGGGTATGAATAGAAGAGACCTGAGCACTCCAGCTAAGCAACTAGAGAGGGAGAGGACTTCCAAAGTCACCCTCTGCCAGAATCAAGCAGTATTTCTCCTCGGTCATTTTCTACAAACTAAAGGAATGGCTGCAGAGCATCAGATTGCTGAACATGGCCATGACCTGGCATTGCATCTTCAGAGTGTCACAGTGTCATCACAATTCAACAGCTAAACACAAAGATTTCTACAAAAGCTGGCGGCTGTGTGATATTTCATTGCTAGCTGCATTTGAAGTCTTTTGCTAGCTGTCTCTCTCTGCCGGTCTAAAGCAGAGAACTCCATTTGCATGCTACCTGAGCGTGTCCAGCATCATTCATTTTTGGCCTGTATATAGAAGTTTTCTAAAGAATCTTAAAATGTCCTCAAAAAGTTCTAAGTTTTAATTTGGTTAACTACTTACACTAGTAATCCCAACTCTTCTAGGGTGTACTAAACTAGGTACTTCACTAGTGTGTACACTAGTACATACAACTCTTCTCACAAAGGCACTATCTTTCAGGAGACTTGGAACTAAGTTATCGCATTTGCACCCCAAGCCTAAACCTGCATTAAGGGAAGAACTACTGTGTTAGTTCTCTTGCTGGAGTACCCAATGATATACCAAGCTGAGGAGGCTTGACAATGTTTAATGGTCATATTTCTTCATTGAGACAATATAAGTTCCTGGAATCATATAATGGTTTGGGTTGGAACGTTTAAAGGGCCTCTAGTCCAATCCCCCTGCAGTGAGCAAGGACATCTTCAAGTAAATCAAGTTGCTCCGAGCCCCTTCCAACCTGATCTTGAATGTTTCCAGGGATGGGGCATCTACCACCTCTCTAGTCAACCCGTGCCACTGCTTCAGCACTTGCATTTTAAAAAATTTCTTCCCTTTATCTAGTCTGAATCTACCCTCTTTTAGTTTGAAAGTACTACCCCTTGTCCTGTCACAACAGGCACTGCTAAAAAGACTGTCCCCATCTTTCTTCTAAGTTCCCTTTAAGTACTGGAAGGCCACAATAAGGTCTCCTCAGAGCTTTCTCTTCTCCAGGCTGATCCACCCCAACTCTCTCAGACTTTCTTTATAGGAGAGGTGTTCCAGCCCCCTGATCATTTTTTGTGGCCCTCCTCTGGAACCACTCCAACAGATTCATGTCCTTCTTGTGCGGAGGGCTCCAGAGCTCAACACATTACTCCAAGTGAGGTCTCACCAGAGTGGAGTAGAGGGGAAGAATCACCTCCTGCAACCTGCTGACCACGTTTGTTTTGATGCAGTCCAGGATGCAATTGGCCTTTTGGGCTGTTGAGCACACATTGCCAGCTTATGTCCAGCTTTTCATCCACCAGTACCCTCAAGTCCTTCTCCTCAGGGCTGCTCCCAATCACATCATCCCAGTGTTGATACTGATGATTGCCCCAGCCCAAGTGCAGGACCTTGCAGTTAGCCTTGTTGAACCACTTGAGGATCACATGAGCCCACTTCTCAGGTTTGTCCAGGTCCCTCTGGATGATATCCTGTCCCTTTGGGATGTCAGCCACATCACTCAGCTTGGTGTTATCTGCTAACTTGTTGAGGGTGCACTTGATCCCACGGTCTGTGTCACTCATGAAGATATTAAACAGCACTTGTCAAAGTACAGACCTTTGAGGGACACCACTTGTGACCAGTCTCCACCTGGACATTGAGCCACTGACAACTACCCTCTGGATGTGACCATCCAACCAATTCCTTATCTACTGAACAGTCCACCCTTCAAATCTGTATCTCTCCATTTTAGAGAGAAGGCTGTTGTGGGGGACTAAGACAAAGGCCTTACAGAATTCCAGATAGATGACATCCATAGTTCTTCCATTGTCCACTGAGGTAGACACTCCATCATAGAAGGCCACTAGGTTGGTCAGGCAGGACTTGTCCTTGACGAAGCCGTGCTGGATGTCTTAAATCACCTCCCTGCCCTCCATGTGCCTTACCAGAGCTTCTAAGAGGATCTGTTCCATTATCTTCCCAGGCACAGAGAGGAGGCTGACAGGTCAGTAGTTCCCAGGGTCCTCATTTCTACCCCTTTTTAAAAATGGGTGCAATGTTTCCCTTCTTCCAGTCTCCAGACTTCACCTGGCTGCCCTGACTTTTCAAATATCATGGACCATGTCTTGGCAACTACATCAGCCTGCTCCGTTTGGACACTGGTACGCATCTCATCAGGTCCCATAGATTTATGTATATTCAAGTTCCTCAGGTGGTCATGACTCCAATCTTCTTTTAGAGTGAGAGGAACTTTGCCCCCCCCCAGTCCCCGTTCTACAGTCCATCCACACAAGCGGTGTGGGAGGAGAGGTTGCCAGTGAAGACTAGGCAAGAACATGGTTGAGTACATTGTCTGTTGTTACCAGTTTGCCAATCTTGTTAACTGAGGGGGTACACTTTCTTTGACCTTCCTTTTCTGGCTGACATACCTGTAGAAGCCCTTCTTAATCTTTACACCCCTTGCCAAGTTGAGCTCCAGTCATACCTTGTCCTTCCTGACCCCATCTCTATACAATCAGGCAGTGTCCCTATACTCTTCCCAGGATATCTGTCCCTGCTTCCACTGCCTGTGCATTTCCTTCTCACCCTTTAGTTTGACCAGCAGTTCTCAACTGAGCCATGCTGGTCTCTTCCTTTCCGTGCTTGATTTCTTACACCTGGGGATCAAGAGCTCTTGCACTCTATGGAAAGTGTCCTTAAAGATCTTCCAGCTCTGTTCAGCTCCCTTGTCCCGCAGGGACATTTTTCTTGGGAGGTCCTATTGACTAACTCCTTGAAGAACTAGAAGTTTTCTTTCCTAAAATACAGGGTTCTGACTTTATGACAAAGCAAAATTGGAAGTCATTAGAACATTTATAATATTCTTAGCAATTTTAGACGAACCACTCTCCTGGGAAGCCAAAATTACTAGATCAAGGTTTCCAGAAGGAATCAGGCATTTTAGGTACTCAACTTCAGATTTTTGTTTTTCAAGAAGTGCTGAGCTTTCCTCACCCTCAAGCCCATTGCTTATTCTTCAGCCTACCCTGTCCTCCACAGAACCCTGTGCTGTCAGTGTGTCGTTTATTTAAGTCTATACTTTTGGCTACAAAGTAATCAATGCCTCTTTAAAAGCAAGGCCCCCTCCTCATGGTGAGTGAGGGGGATAAAGCTGATAATGAAGCAGCTGGTAAAGCTGATAATCTGAGCTCACAGAGTCAGACTGAGATAGGGCTTCTGATTTTATTCAGCTGCAGAAAACAAAGTCTCCGGGGCTGAAAACCTGGCTCTGACAAAGTTGGGGGAAATTTTACGATTCGCTGGGTCCAGTTTCCTTCACTGCATTGCTTTTTTTATTCTCCTGTGCTGTTCAGTTCTCTTTCTGCTTCTCAATTCTCCATTCAGCTTTGAGCCTTTTACCCAGTGGGAAAATACTCCATAGTGAGCAGGATATGAAAGAGAGTGCTGCTATTCAGCCTGAATGCTTGCAGTCTTCTCCAGAACAAGGCATGTTTACTCACCCTTTCAACAGCACTTGAGGAATAAACATCCACTCATTTAACTAGCTGCTCACCCGCTCTTGCTCCTGGGGCTGGGAACAGTCTGATACGAGTGAATGTACATTGACATAACAAACCTGATCGCTGCCGAGGTGTTATTTAGACAGCTGAGCTCCACCAGGAAAATCTATGGGTGGGGTAAGGGACTGGTAAAACCCTGTTTTCCTCTAGGCTGTTTGAGAGGCCTTAAAGGTATTTACATTTACACCCGCTGGTAACTACTGCTGGTTTTGTACAGGTTTTTTATGCAAACAGCTCTTAAAAAAAAAAAATCTACAATAGTTTTATTTTATCCTTCCCTGGAGCAGTCAGGAGAAGCTCATGGTGATGACAGCCAGTGTACTAATTATCCTGCAAAAGCTACTTGGGCACCCAGAGGTACCCATTCACCAGTTGCACAAACACAGATAGACTTTGGGAGTCAGCAGCAGCTGACAATTAATGAACCCCTCTGAGGATTTGTGCAGCAACAAACAGATAAGCTCGTTTTTCAGAAAGTGGAACTTACTCAGAGTCCATCTTTGTGTGGTTTTAAAGCAATTAAAGACACCCAAAGGTAAACATCCTTTAAAGGTAAAGCAAGGGCTCTAGGACAGGGCCACTGATTTCAGGCAAGTTACTTCAGGGATCCATTTATTTATTTTGGTTTAGAAGCAAGATGCTCCCCCCTCTCCCCTTAGCATTGAACAAAGCCCTACAAGGTAAGTATGTTGTCAGCTAAACAACACATTCCCACCTTTCCAACTCTGCGTGTGTTTGGGTTAATTACTATGGTAACATTTCTTTTTCTCCTTTAAAGCACTTCAGCTTCTTACTTGCTTTCTCTTGTTATCTTTCAGAGCATGCTCCTAGAACTATCATCTATCATGAAAAAGTAATGACATTCTGAGAAGAAATAAACTAAGGAATTGAGTACAAACTGCCTTCAGCAGAGACATAAAAGCAGATTATCTGTTGCTATGTTCCTCTCTCCCACCACTATAATGCTAAATACATGACGCCGTTTAAGAAAGCAAACACTTTATTCCTTCATTTTACGCCGATGGAGTACACACCATACTCTGATTGCTGGTGTTAACGGGTAGCTTACTCCACGACTCAAGATTTTCCTCACGTAGACTGAGCCAGATCTGGGCAGTGCGTGCTGCCACTGCAGAAATAGTCTTATGTCTTTGGGAGAACATTTTGGGATGTACAACTTGTGCATGCTAGTAGTGTTCATATCAGAAACCAGCCTGATCCATAGAACTTAAAGATAGCGGAAGACCCAAGGCACCTACAAGAAAGGGTTAGTTTGATTTGAAAGTAACCTGGAAGGCTATGTGGCTTCGATCTCCCCAGGCTTCAGCAGCCGATGAATAAAAGATGGAAGAAACACTCCAGGAATCTGAAGGGACACAGAATTTAAGAAAAAGAAAAAAACAGCTGAAGAATACGCCGCTGCTCGTCTGCCTGTGCTGATGCAGTCCTCAAGGTCTGATAGAGACTTTTCATGCTAATGTAGCCTCCTCGTAGCTCATATTTTCAGCATCAAAATTGAAACTAAGTAAAAGCGGGCAATTTATTTTAAGTGCAAAACATCTGTGCTTTTCTTCAGTTTGCCATTCAAGAAGATCTGCAAGGTATCACCTCAGGGTCATGAAAATCTTATTCCCTTCACTGTCTCATTAGTTCAGATAGAGGAACTGAAAGACAAGCAAAGCCCAAAAGAGCTAATTTTCAGTTTGCTAGGACAGACTAGCTCTGGAATGTTGAATTTCTGGGTGGTATGTGGCCCAGGAATGCCATCCTTCCACTTGTGTATCTGAAAAATAAAGCACCTTTCTCTGACTGTACCTGACCCTCTTTCTGGCTACATGCTTTTGGCTGCTTTTATTTGTCAAGCTTATAATAGCTCATATTTGCTATCACCTTAATGGCAAGTGATGCTTGGACAAGCTCGTTAGCTATGCCCACTTCCCTAAGTGTAAAAATCCTGTATGACTTGACAACTCTGAGGCAAGATTAGCAGAAAGGAGGACAGGATTAAAAAAAAAAAAAAGAGCCAAAGTATAAAGATTGGTTGAGGTGATAGTGGTTTTGTCCTAGTGCACATGATTTACATTCATATTCTGCTTCATTACAAAGTTATTGACAGTTTGCCTGTGCATTTGTTTAGTATTTTAGGGCAAAAAGGGAAATATTTAAGATGGAGGCCATTAAGTACCAGAAACAACTGATCAGGGATGGAGAAACAGCTTTGCTGAAGTATGTTCTTTACTGCCAGGCAGTATGTGTAGATGCAGCGGATGCTACATCTTCTGACAGATTTGAGGGGGTGGGAAGCTTTCTTCATCCACGCTCAACAGAAAGATGGAGAAAACCGAGGAACTCTGGAAAGTAACATGCTTCATTTTCTTCAATGAGGATTTTGAGACTGGAAAATCACAGGTAACTTTCATTGTGGTAGATGGAGGAGGATGCGGTTTGCATCCCTAAGGATGGTGACCCAGGACACGAGGTCTAGAGTTTCCTGTCTGGTGATAAAACAAAAAAGCCTGGAGACCTCCCTCAAGCAGCTTGCCCTCCTTCCTCCTCCCCACAGCAGCATCCCAGCAAGTGTGTGGAACAGGGTAGGACAATGGGCCATGCCACCTTCCCCCTTCAGGTCTCCACTTCTGCCAAGCTGTTGAGTAGGGTCTCAGGTTGCATCCAGTCCCAGCAGAGAGGTGGCTGCCATGCATTTGGGAGTCCTAGAGAGGAAAGTCCTCTGCTAGAGCTCATGCCCTGCTTGTAGTAATAGCACCCAAGGCTGTTATTTCTTCTTTCCTTCTGTAGCACAAGTGATGCCAACAGTCCATGGCACACGTTCCTCCTTCAGAAAGGAACACTACAGTATCTAGGTCACACACAGAGATTTTCAGCTATATTTTGTTTCTACAGAAACCTCTCTCAATTTCTCTCAGGTTTTCTGTAAAGGGAAAACAAACCGAAACTCTCCCCTTGCCTCCCAACATGTACACTGACACTTTAGAAGACCAAAACAAAGACTTAGCAGAATTGCCTTAAGTCAAGCACTAGGGGAATGGGTATAGATACAGCTTATTTGATCTTCCAAAACAACTTATTTCATCTTTGTAATGAAATACCCTCGGCTGTTCCTGCAGCAGATCAAAGATAACTGGATCCCTGGATCAAAGACGACTAGTGAATTAGCAATGGGACCACGTGAATGGAGGTCTCTTCATCAGCCCAGAGATGCACCAGGCAGTACCAACCATATCCAACCCACCCTCCCCAGTCTCCACAACCTGCCTGTTAACTGAGCACTGCAAGACCACTTCCAGAGTCAAGATGAGTCGATTTACAATACATAATGATATGTCTTTATTTCATCAACAGAAATGGTGTCTAGACAAAAATCAGTTAACACTAGCAATTCAAATGAATGAAAAGGGTCGGGTGTTTTTTTTTTTTCATTTTTGTTTTTTGCACAATACTGTATTTACAATGAGTAAATGACGTTTTAAATTCATTAGTTCATAGCAATGCTTTCTTCCAAAAAGGTAAAAATTCTTAGTAACAGAGAGTAAGCATCAACAGCCACCTCATTTATTTATACAATAAAAATCACAAGAAACCACAGTCACCTAGAAAAAAAATAAAGACAAGCTTAAGAACTAGTACAATAAAATGATGCATTGAATTAAGTTACATTAATCGCATAGAATTTGTGTAAAAAGTATGTAGAAAAAACACCTGATGTAACCTGTTACAGTCATTGACCAGTTATGAGAGGTACAGAGGGTTATACAGGTAGATATGTGTGAAAACTGTCCATACTGTTTGACCTGGGGAGGAAGAGAAGAGGGGTTGCACCCCCTTGCATACACTGATAAAACCCTGTTTTGAATATGGCCTCTGAA
Organism: Coracias cyanogaster; assembly: GCA_033124195.1. Taxonomy (NCBI): domain Eukaryota; kingdom Metazoa; phylum Chordata; class Aves; order Coraciiformes; family Coraciidae; genus Coracias; species Coracias cyanogaster. Next base: position 14,597 of record JAVSBS010029462.1, on the reverse strand, counting down.
GTTTGTAAGGCATATATAAGAGGTGCACTTGTAACCAACTGGTTCTGGAACAAACTCTTAGGGCATCCCCACCCTTGAAATCAAAGGTGATGCTTGGAACTACAAGTAAACAACCACGCATCAAATATCACCAAAGTGTTTAGTATCATTCCTGCCGGTCTGAGGGATCCAGATAGCTTCAGGCAGAGCAAATGCAGTAGCAAGAACAGGACTGAAACCATGCACGTTTCTCTTGGGTATGTCACAAAGGCAGGGTAACGCTGGCCTGGGCGGGGGACCCCAGCCACAACCCCGCTGTGGGGTAGCTGCTCTCTCCTCTGCCCAGGTCCCAGAGGGTGGGCTCCTCCGGTTGCAGGGATGAGCCCAGCAGTGACTGCAGTCCCCACTCGGCTCCCTCCAAAACAGAGGGGTCGTTTGGGTTCGTAGCCTGGGACCGTCTCTGCTTCTAAGCAATCAATGAAATCAAACACTGCCAGTTGCCACTGCTATTTTAGGATGCTAGTTTTTTTCTGCATGCCTTTAATTAGCCAGAAGGGACAACAGCTCACAGTGACTTTCTCCTATGGGAAGGGCTCTGCCCACAGTCACTGAAATTCGTACAAGAACAGGAGTCATCTAACTGGCTTTTTAGCAGTCATTTGGTTGGGGTAATGACCTTATAAGAAGGCATTTTTTTAGCATTCCTTCCTGCCAAAAAGCGATTTTATTTGCAAAAATGACAACGTTATCTGTGTAATACCTTCAAATGCATATCAATATTTGACTTCGATATAAATAATACCTATCTTGGTGGAGTGTAGGAAAATACTGTACACTTAAGTCTTTGCAAGTAATGCCATTAAAATTTTGACAGTAAAGGAAATAATTATTCTACAAACCACCAACAATAGATCTTTTAAATACACACACAGTATTTGAACATATGCATATACACATATATTGTATTCTACAGCATCGGATCTGATGCCTGAGTCGTGAAGTACTCCAGGGAGTATTATAAATATACATATATGTATTATAAACAGGAAAACACACAAACACACACTCTGACTAGAATTATAGATGTATGTATACATACATCCATATATTATATATATGGATGTAAAATTAACTTGGACTGTGTTGGCAGAGACAAAACTGAAACGAAGTCAAAATCTGTTGAGAGAATTTCTAGCAGGAAAGAGAGCATAAGTTCTTTATGTTAATAGTTTTAGTTTCACCTCACTTCTGATAAAAATAAACCACTCCATACTTGGCAGATCCCCTCCTTACGAAAGGCCACCAGCTCCACTGCTCATACTGAGCTAAACCTTCTCTAGGCAGCCCTAAAATAGAGACTTTTAAAATGATGCAGCCATGGGCTACAATGTTCACCCAGAGGCCCCTTCAAACGCATCTCAGGGCAGAAAAAAAAGGTGAAAAGCAGCGCTCCTCATCGCAATGGTAGAAGACATGAAGCGGGGCAAAATGTGAGCTTGTGGAAATCTAGCAAACACTCACTTTGTTTCACGGCAAAATTCACTACAGGTCTTGTATTCTGCAACCCCACCTCCCTCGCTCTCTTCACCATCACAGCAGTGGATTACAAGACACAAGTGAGCAAGTGGTGTTGAATCTGGAATGGCAACGCTTCACCGTGCTTTCTCCTAGTGGATCGGGCTTTGTTTTATTACAGGATTATAGTGATTCCAGCATGCAGATTGGTTTTACTTATTAGGCAATCTTAAAGTTACATATTAAAAAAATCTAACTATATATCTAGCCATTTTAACTTCTATTTAAGCGCTTGTTAGAATACAGACTTGATGAAGTGTTGGACTCCAGATTAATGACCACACTATCAGCATTAATCATTTCTCTGGCAGCAGTTAATCCATTTAGCAAAGTTACGGATCTAGTTCCCACTCTCCTTTTTAAAGAGAAGTAGCAGTTAGCATACTAATCACTGTGGCTTGCCTTTGCAGCACATTTTACTTCCTTGGGAAAAAAAAAAAATACAAGGATTAGATCCAAAAATATAGTGCATCTTAAAAGCAGCATATACCCTTAGAAAGACATTTAATAAATTACTTGTACAATATATAAAATAATAGTTTTATACTGCAGCATCAAACTCTGACGCCTGAGTCATCACGTTATGAAGTCTGTGACATAAATACTGGGATCTCCTGGTAACACAGCCAACATTTTTGCTTTTGTTTTGCTAGTTTTCTGTTTTGTTTTATCTTTTTTTATTTTTCCTTTTCTTTTCACTACCTTTTTGTTCCAGAATCAGCTTGCGATGAGCTTTAATTGTGTTCAAGGCACCCCCAGAGAACGCAGAGAAACAAACACATTATATAGTGTGGTACTCACCTGACAAAGCATAACAAGCCTAAATGAAATGAGGTTTCCTGGCGATACAAGTATAGCAATGGCAAGGGAGAGGGAGGACTAGATACAGACTGGACAAAGCTTCAAGGACTTGCATGCCCGTGAGAGATGGACTCTCACCACGCTGCTCCCAAGCAACGCCCAACAGGACCGACGCTGCAGGTATCCTCTTTTGACAAAAGCAAAAAGATTCTTGCTTAAGATCATGGTGACCACTGGCCAAACTGTTAAAATTCATAAATACTATAGTCAGTTGTTTGGTTTTTTTCCCTTTCCAATGTAATTTTTGTGGTCAGTTGTTTTGACCTCGTGAGACAAAAGTAGTTGGGTACGTCAACTGGCGTCCAGGTCTGAAGCTAATTCTCCCAATGTCTTCCTTTAACATTAGCCCAGTAACCGCTTTGAAAGCCGTGTGGTTCAGGATAGCAAAAAAACCTCAAAACAAAATAGAAGCAAAAAACAACCACCACTACCATCACCAAAAAAACCCCACTGAAAAACCATGATACATGTAAATATAGGAAGCAATGACACAAAATCAGCCACTTCTAATGGGAAAGAATGAAATCAAACATCCAGAAAAGCTTGCGGGGGAGGGAAAGAAAGGGAGATGAGAGCAAGGTTGAGGAAGAGACACTTATTTGAGCAGTGGTTTTAAACATCAGTTCCCAAGGTAGAGGAAATCAAGAGACCCAGCACCAGTATGAAGCCAGGTCAAACCTAAGAGCTGCAGCACAATGGGTTGTGTGGGTGGGTTTTTTAAACCGTTGGAATGAGGTCAAGAGTACCAGTTGCACGTGAGTTGTTAGTAGAGTAAATCTTCATGTCAGGAAGCAAGTTAAAACTTGGTTTTATACTCATAAAACATTCTATCTATTCATATATATATAGGAGGTCACTTAAAAATAAAAAAGGCAACAGAAAAACATCTTTAAAATACTGTGTCAGTTGACCCTTCCCTCCCGCCTGCCCCCAGCCCCCCCAAGTAGCTATGACTCTATAATGTGATTCACATTTAGTTTTAAATTCTAGCTTTCACCATGGTCTCATAGAAACAAAACTTCTCTGCGAAGCACAGAACTGCTTTGCAACGTCAACGAATTCAAAGGAAAATCAAATCCCCGCTCCTCGCCAGAGAGCTTCTCAGCCAGTTACCTGCAAAAGATGGCTGGGAGAGGGTTCAGATAGTTTTAGGTTAAGCTCTTTTAAAAAGAAAGGATGACTCCTCCCCCTTTTTCAACCGTGTGAAATAGGAGTTTATGGCATTTGTATATTTCTGAACATTTAAAGGTAAGGATTTTGTACAGTAATGATTAATACTTAAACATAAATATTCTCCTACATTATATACTAGTTTTTCTTTGTACATGCGGGGAAAAGAAGTATTTTCAACAAACATGGCACATGCTATATGCATTTCCTCCTCGGTAGCTTGGCTACAATAGTTTGGGTGAAGAGGATAAAAGCAAGACTTTGTGGTGAGCGGGTGACAGTCCATGAGCACAGTCTGAAGATGGAAGAAGTGGAGAGAGGGAGCTGATTCCTCCTCCAGGGTCAAGATGCTGATCTACTGAGTGCCTCAAAAAACCACCAGCGCACACCTCTAGTGTAAACGTTAGCGCAGAAGACCACATTATCGCTTCACGCTTCTGAGAAGCTGCTTCCCCACTCTTTTGATTTTTTTTTAAACAGGTGTGAACAGCTGGTCATTTTTTTTCAGCGAGAACAAACAATATCAGCCAGTAAAGCACATGACAGTTGTCATTGATAAAGCCACGCAACCTGGCACACATAGGGCAAAGAACCACAAAATAAAAACTCAGTACACTTAGAGTAGTAATAATAATGATAATAATAATTAAAAAAGCATTAGGAGGATGTTTTTGTCTACACTGTACATACAGATGTTATGCTTGGAAAGCTGCTGTCTCACACAGTCATAACATGAGTCAACATTGCTTAAGATACAAATCCAATACAGTTACAACTAAGCCAATTCACTGAGTAGTCTCCTTCGAGACAGCGCTTTTAGCTGCAGTTTGTGCTGAGAGGATCCTGGAACACACGAATTTGACGGGTAAGCGACCGAATCGGGTGTTGGCAGATGGATGTTTTGCTCTTAGAGGATACAGTGCTAACTTGACTTCTGTAAGGAAACCAAAGTCAACAACTAGGGGTCTGATCTTGCAATTCCGCCTACCCAGGCAGGATCACTGACTTCACCAGACCCACCTCTGCAACTCGGGTCTGGTGAGGAAAACAGGTAATGTCTGAGGACAGCTGAGGTGAGGTTCTGGGGACTATCCGGAGCAGCAGTTGCTTCCATGAGTAAAGGATGCAGATTGGGGCTGGAGAAAAAGCCGCCCCCCCAAGTGTATTGATGTGATCTCCATTTGCTTTACTTCGTGGAACGTATGATGAACTGATCCAGTTGTCAAATACTTTGTTCTCTAAAGAGTGAAATATACTTTCCCCTATAAGAATCCGAAAGTATCATTAACAGCACTTAAACTTGGTTTGTGAAACAGAAAGAAGTCTGAATACAAAAATAATTCAAGCAGATTCTCTTTACAAATTGTATAGTGAATTCAGTATTTGGCAAGACCGTTTTTACTACATAATGAGCTCCTGAGTGTTTGTCTATTACCTAAAACTTTTCTATTTTATTTAAGCCATAAAGCAAAGAAAACCATTTACTCAAGTTATACTTGAAGTCACGACTTCATTTATGAAAAGAGGTTTGACCAGAAACTCAGTGCAAGTGGCAAAGTTGACCATTACTGTACAGTATCTGCAAGAAAATAAAATAACTCCACATTGCTCAAGTGGCACGAAATAGCTGTGCCAAAAAAATTGTCTATAATAAAATCTCAAATAAGTTTCCAACATTAAAATTTTATAAATAAGTACAAATTGAATGATATTGCTGAACTGCGAACTGAGAAAAAAAAATTATAGTGTAACAAGTTACCAAACTAGTTCTAGCATCGAAGACAAAAAGGAATGTTGGAACTTGTTTATACAATAGAAATGAAAGCTTCCAGTTTGTAGGATGAGAAAAATTGAGGCATGCAGGGACTTTTGCATATGGATATATATATTTTATATATATTATATATAATATGTACAGTTTAGCTATAAAACTTTGATGTGTAAAGAAGCTGTCTTCAATGAAAAATTGAACATTCAGAGGAAATTCCTGAGTTAGGGTTTTGTGACATGGGCCACTGAGAAAAAAGCTGCGGTTGGGTCCTCAGAGGTGTTATGTCCATCCCTGTTAAGATTGAAATCAACATAGAAAAACAGACAGTGTTGCCACTGCTTCATTCCCTGCCTGAGCAAGGGATAGCACCATTGTGAAGAGAACTCCTGCTTGTAGAGAGGAGGGAATACTTAAAAACAGTATTGCTGCTAAGACCACTGTAGTGTGCACCAAATACGTTCTTCTAGACAACAAATGAACACTGCCACTGGCTGACTGAAGAACACCTGACCAGGTGTAACGTTAAGGTTACAAGTCACTAGGTGTAATCTTTCCTAGGTTGTTCATCTGTTGTACATTTATCAGTCATTTCCTGACAGAAGTCTACCGTGACCGTTTGGCTGCTCTGCTCTGGTGGAAGCTCTCTCTCGGGGTAAGTACCTGTGTCGGCTCCATCCAACCCCCCGCCGGCCGAACAATTTTCCGAGATGTTGTTGGGCAGCCAGGGCGCTCCCAGTTGCACCGAGCCTTGCTCTGAGCAGCACTGCATGCTCTCCCCGACACACTGGGAGGTTGCCAGGCTCTGCTCCACGCCAGCTGGGGAGGGGCTGATGGTGGTGGCTGGCTGTAGATCCATAGGTCTGAGAACGGGGCAGTATCGGTGGAGAGCTTGGATCTGTTCTGGGCTCTGCATGTCTCTACACACTTCTTGGGAAAGACACGAGAAGTTGTCTAACAATTCTCCCATGCTTGCTTTCAATTGGTTCCTTTCTGAGAGCAATTTCTCTTTCTCACACACCTGAAAAAGAAAGAAGGCATCTTAGGCTGGGGAAGGGCCATCCACTGGCTGCACACTCTGGGCACATATGCAGCGGTAGCCAAGATGAACACCAACACGTCACAGTTATTTTTATATGGGCAAAAGAAAAGTCAAAAACACATTAAGTATTTGACCACCATGAGGTCTGTGTGGACTGCAGTCTGGGAAACATCTGGAGAAAAACATTTGAGTTGGGAAGTTGGACAGAGTCACAAGTTATTCCCCAGAGACTATTGATCCTTTACAGACGAAGGTTGTTTGACGGATGTGGTGGTACAGCCCCCACACCACAATAAAAAAAAAACTCAAAAAGAAACATTTTGATATAGAAAAGCCATTACTCATATGAGCAGAAGGAAAACAGGTTTTAGCTCCTGAAGTAAGGATACGTTGCAGAAGTTCAGTTCACCCTCTAACTGCTGAGTCAGTTGGTCAAGCTGGGTGCCAGCTGAACCCCTGTTACCACTGAGAGGCGTGTTATTCAGGAGAGGATCCGAGTGTGTGCTCTGCAGCCTTCATCATGGCTCATTTTCTTATGTCCCAGTGTTTAATGGTTCGGGTCTGACCTAATCAAGATATTTGTATGGAGATGTGAAAACCTTGAAGGTTGGTGGGCTTCTTAACAGTCAGTACAACAAGCTCAGTGTAGTTTCCCCTTTGTTTGGCTCAAGCTCTGTCTCCTGTACTCCTAAATGTCCTAAATGTCCTTCCCTATCAACAGCAAGCTTGAGTCTTTTCAGAGCTTCACTGTGTCAGGTGGCTGTTCCAGGAGGAGCCCAGGTGAGAGGCAGGACAGTATTGGTGAGGAGGAAGAGTGAAAGAGTCTGATGAGAGTTACTTTTTCATGCAGGATTCAAAAACTGGGAAAAGAAGCTCAGGTTGTTCTGCATCCAACATAGCACTGGTAAGGCCCCCAGCCCTAGCTAGCGCAGGGTGCCGTGTGACATGCTGTGGTAGGAGTCATCACCAGCTTAGACTTCACGTGGCTGGCAGACTCCCTGTGAGGTGAGCGCTGCCCTCCTCATGCTCAGGAGGCAGACTGGGGGACTCAGGCACACAGCCAGACCCAGCCTGCAGTTACACCTCTAAAAACTGGTGTTGACTTGCTGCAGACTGATTGGGACGGTCCTGCTGCATCACCTTCTGTGCCAAGAAGGTGGGCAAACAGCTTGAGGGAGTAGATGAGATTTTGTAGAGTACCACAGCTATTTCCAGATCTGAGCTGGCCCCAAAAGCAGCGCAGCCGTGTACCTCACCTAGTAACACTGCTAAACCCAAGCTGTCTCAGCATCTGAGGTGTGAAAACTCCACAACTCAGATAATACAACTACGGGTGGTTGTTGACAGCTGACAGTACTGCCCTGGGTCTGAGGCCTGCACTGGAAGCATACAGCTGCGTGAACAAGGAAGAGAGCAGTGCACATGAAAAGAACCAACCGCTAAAATATTGATAAATCTATCAAGAAAGCATAAAAATAATAAAAAAATAAACAGATGCTCAAGTACATCTTGAGATAATGAATTATGGAAGAGAATATGCTGGGAGTTTGCAGGGAAAAAAGGGAATGTGAGTGGGTAGATGGATAAGTGAGGGAAAGCAGGCAAAAAAAATTACTTATCAAACTCAGAGGATACAACCATTTCACTCCTGTCTGCTGTGAAACCATCTGTGTCAAGAAGATGGGTGACTTACAGGAAGTAAGTGCAGAGGAGGAAAAGGGTCTTTATTATGAAAAGCTGAGTGAAAAACCCTGAAACTCTTGTACCATTACATAATTCAGGAGGCTGGAAATTTCTAGTCACAAAGTGGACAGAAGATGACAAAGGAAGTTACAGTGATTATGTATTGTGTGAAGTCAATTGGAGTTTCAGTGCATGTTCTCTTAAAAGTAAGATCTTGAAGCAGATGACCTGCTTGGACAGCACGTGTATGGGGGGAGGACAGGAGTGCCTGAAAGGCAAAGTTAAAGTTGCATGAGTTTAATTCTGCAGCTTTATATGCTTGCACACCTTGTGACCATCTCTTTTACAAATGTCCTTTTTCAAAACGATGCACCAGATCCCACAGATCTAGTTGGGCTTTGGCCTTTCTACTTTTCTCCTTGCATAAGTCCTCCTGAGTTTCCTGCCCCTTTCTCCAAAGGTCATAAACTCTCATTTTTTTCCTGAGTTCCAGGCAAAGCTCTCTGTTCTGCCAGGCTGGTCTTCTTTCCCAATGGCTCATCTTCCAGCTCATGGGGACAGCCTGCTTCTGCACTCTTAAGATTCCCCTCTTGAAGAATGTCCACCCTCCCTGGACTCCTCTGCCCCTCAGAATTGCCTCCCAAGGGACTCTGTTAACCAGGCTCTTAAACAGGCTAAACTCTGCCCTCTGGAAGTCCAAGGTTCCAGTTCTGCTGACACCTCTCCTTACCTCTCCGAGAATCAAAAACTGGTATCATTTCATGACAGCCTTCAACCATCACATCACCCCCAAGTCCTTCCCTGTTCACAAACAACAGGCCCAGTGGGGTGCCCTCCCTAGTTGGCTCCCTCACTACATACTCAAGTCCAGCTTGCTGAATAGAATCTTCAACATTTCTTTCGAATAATTCCACACCTCAAAGAGTTTTTGATTCCTGAAATTCAGCAGAGATCAGGCTCACAAGCTCACTCATATACCTATCATTAATTTCCTTGAGATGTGTGATTATGCTGAGAAGACAATACAGGTAATGTCACAGGATTGTGTAAAGCCAGTGAACCCAAATCAATTTGCAAGTGAAGGTTGCAGGTATCAAGCTAAACAACCCCATTATTGCTAGTCCAGCCCTTACGGTGCTACCCCTGGTGCTTTTCTCTGGAGAATGAGAGCCATTTCTCCTCCCCATCATCATCTCAGTGTAGAGCGATGGGCATGTGCAGCCAAGACTGGATGTGCTTCTCCTGACAACCTGGACAAGAATCCATTCCTTCACCCTGCAGAACCTCTGACCCATCCTGCACACTGTGGATTACATTTGGTGCAGGAAGCAGTTGCTCACTATTTTGCTTATTTTTAATGTTGTGTTTGTTTTGCATCAGTGGAGCACTACTCTGAACAATGTTTTTATTTTAGTTTCTTTATTTTTTTTCTTCCCCTGGGCTTCAGCAGCATGGCATCCGAAGGCTTCTCAAGCCTTAATGATTTAAGTCTCCCAACCAGCTTGTGGGGTCAGCGTCACCACCCTGTTACAGACGGGAAGCAGACAGGCACAGGCAGCGAGTAACCCAAAGTCATGTGGCTTTCTGCCATTTGTGAGGTGATAGTAACTCAGCTTCTTCCAACATATCCCTGCCTCTTTCACACTGTTTGCTACAGCTTGCACAGAAAATGAAGCACAACGAAGCCTGAACTAAAGGCCACTTCCAACATGCAACCTGTTGTGACAAGAACAAGAAGTACCCTGCTCCAAAGACACACCAAGTTCAACCTACAATTGAGCTGTTTTAAATGTGTGCATAGACATAAACACTCCAAATAACCTTGAATTTTAATGGAAGCTGGGTACACAGAGATGTCGGCAAGGAACTCAACTTCAGCTCCTTTTGTTTTTTCTCTGTGAATGAATTAATTTACCAGCCAAACCGATGGATATTCAAAGAATAGGTTTAATGCTGGATACCTAAACCTATGTTGTGTAACGCAATTAAACTGTCCAGTCCTGTATGCTGCACACCCACGCTTCTCATAACAGCGGAAATGGGACTATTACATTATTTTTGATGTCTCAGCTTTTAGGACTTTATAATAGATGAGGAGGTGCTAATCCATTTTGAAGTTCCAGTGTTGCATTTCTCCCAGTGAGTGACACCCTGTAGATGTGTCTTCCTCCACAACCCCTGCGTCAAGCCTTTTTTTCATTGTGTATCAGCCTGCTTCCTCAATGAGCAAGGGATGGCGGGGGAAGAGGAGCAAGGCCCTCAGACCACAGGGGTGCTGACACAAAGGAGGGGAGATTTTTCAGGTAAGGTGCCTATAGCTAAGATATCTACACCTGACATGGCTCCCCAGGTGATCTTGTTTGGCAATGGAGAGGAACAGACACTTCTGGGCTGTATGTCACCTCCTCTGCTGCTGGATGAGACAAATAAGGCTTGACAGGTATCTATTTCTCTTCACTGAATATAAAGGAAACTGGGACAACTAGCTCTCGTGGAGGTGTCTATATTGTAGACATCTGTGTTTAGCCACTCAAACCACACCTGAGGTGTCCATACTGTGACTGAGAGAGAAATTTCCTGAGCAGTCCTTTAGCCTCATTCCAGTCACGTCACTCTCTTAGATTAAAATGTGGTAGCACTGTACACAGATACCTTGTCACACAGGGGACCCATCCCCAGATGTGGTCTGGCCAGTGAGCAGGGCATACTTTGCTCTCCTCTCTGCAGCAGATTACTGTCAGAGACACATGTTAAGGAGAGGTGGGGCAAAGCAACAGTTGCCACCTGAACCTGGTGCATGGGACGTGAAGGCTGGTGCACTGTTGAGCTGGAACAGGCCTTTTGTGTTAGATGGTCCTTGAATCATGGTGGGGGTTTCAGTCCATGGCACACTAGGAGCGGTAGAGGGAAGAAAACAGTAGGAGTAGGGATGAACATACCCTTGCCATCTCACTGACCTACACTACGGGATGCCTACCTGTCCGGATATTCACATTTTCCTGGTTTTTCACTTCCCTTGCCATTTCTGCCATTTGCTCAGTGAATGAAAGAGCTGAAAAAAAGGCGCAGCGAGCTGAAACGTCCTGAAAATGCTGTGCTGCCTTCTAGCACACCAAAGAGATAGAAAATATGTAGAGATTAAGTTGGCCCTGCTACACCACTGTTTGGACCAAACAACCTTTAAAGGTTGTATCTCTTTTGAGCACTCCGTGAATCCCACAACTACCCATTGTGGTAGTCTGGCACAGAATGGGGCTCCGATGAGGAAATGCCTTTGTGGATGCACCGTAAGCACTGGGGCTAAGTTAAACTGCAAGAAGGAAGCTGTGACATAGGCTTCCCTCCTCTTCCAACTCAACAATCTGCTCCTGAGATATCACAATAAAGAGATATCTGGGCCTAATTCCACTGGAATTCTGTGGTTTCCACACATATTAAATACACACACATACTAATATATTTTTGTACATTAAATTCTCATACTAGCGGACCCGCTTACTTATGTACAAATGGACTGAGCCCACTAAACTTGAGACAGGGATCGCTGTTGGTGCCCTGTAAGCTGCATTGCGAGGGCAAGTGGGGCTGTGGCGAAAGCACATGACTACTCACCAACTTGCGGATTTCACATTCTAGGTTCTGAATACAGTCCAGTTTCCTCTTGCGGCAGCGCTGAGCTGCAATTCGGTTCTTGCTACGCCGGCGGACGTCGTGGATGAACTCGAGCTGCTCTGAGGTTAGCTTGTGCATCTTTATCATCATCTGGAAATCATTCCTTGGAAGATCTGTGATTTGATCAACAGGAAAGGGAAGTTTCACCTAAAACAAATACAAGAGAAGAGCAGAGAGTCATATTTTGTTTGCTGAATGTGAGCTGAACAACAGCGAGCGGAAGGACAGTTACCTATGTTGCCACCTCCTAAATAAACAACACACCAGATTTTACACTGAGTAAGTTTTTAACACTCCCTTGTGGCACATTGTGGAGGTCCAGCTGGTAAGGATTAGATTAGAATTGCACTGAAATCAGCAATAGAGATGAATCCCAAGTAAAAATTTCATCTTTCTAAAATGCTCTAATAACAGATGTCCTTACATAAAAAGAAGGCTCTGTCCACTAAGAGACACGGCCTTGTGGAAACAGTGACGTACCTCACTGCTATTAATTTCAAACTAGTTTCAAGGAACAGGCTATTATCGCAGCAGGAAACCTGTCTGCATGGCCTGCAGGACTGAAAATTTGATTAGGTGTGAGGTTAAAAATGCAACCTGACACCTCAAGTGGATGAAAAATACCACCTCGCAATTAGGAAAGATCGCCTCATCAGCATTTCAATTGAGCAGCACACCATATAAGAAGAAAGTGCCAGAGGAGTATGATGCAATATATCCTACCCTGCATTCTGAAATAAACCAATATTTGCTGATATTGTAATATTTTTGTAGATTGAAGAGCACTAAAGTTACATTTCTTGAAAAGAAAGCCCAAACAGTCTAAAACCTCAGTTACTTGCAGAAAAACATTTTCCCTTCAGGCCAAGAATTGCCATTCTGTTTTGACTGTAGACCATGTGACAGCAGCTCCAGCTTCTGATTTCAGGAATTCCAACCATCTCTCCAACTCCTACCGATTATGCATTAAGGCAAAGAAAAACGCAAAGCTCCTGGTATCTTGGAGCAACGAACACACACTGTCTCAAAACCTGGAGAATGGCAGCTGTGTTCAAAGAGACTTTAGCTTTTTTCCCCCCAATCTATCAGCTTGCTCAAATCAAAGTGAGCACTTCTCCCTACAAACCTCCTTCACTTGTAGCTTGAGATCAATAACAAGACAATAAAAAAAACAATGTTCCTTGTTGGACTGCTGTGTTTAGTGGTTCAGTAAGAATCAGCTGACAAAGCTTGAAGGAGATGGTAACTGTGTAACTCAATGGACCTCTTTTTTTTTGAGTCATACCCATGCTGCCCAAAAGATGGCAGTAAATATTTACATTTTGGTCCCCATTTGGTACAATCCAACCTCTCAAACAAGACAATTCTACATACAGGTTTCCAAAGAAGGTAAGACTTAGGTTGCTCCAGCCAAGAAAAAGATATGGGTCAAAAAGGTTCCTTTGATATTTAAAACATGGTTATCATCTTCAAATGGTGCATTTTAGTTATTTGGAGATAAAGGAAATAACATCACAGACTAGAAATTATTTTCATTGGAAAGCCAAATTTGTTTATGCAGAACAGTTTGGACACAGTGGTGGCCTCTGGCATTGACAGTCACAGACCCTCACCAGGCACCTGAACCTGCTGATAACCAGCTCCTTGCCATGTTTATGAGCTTGCATTTTCTCATGCTCTTCTATCATTGTTCTGTGCATCCACAAGCCTGGGCCACGTGAAAATTCAGTGCACACACCTACTGCATCCTTTCAGATGGTTCCATGCCCTGACCATTGCCCCTCTGCCCCGTGTGTCCAGGCACCGCTTCGTAACACACTACTTGACAGGTCAATTTAAACCAGCAAGAAACACCAAACGCTGCCCCAGTGCCCTCAGATTCCTGCTTGTACACACAAAGGCTGACCTTAGGCACAGTGATACGGACTACCTTGTTTACAGACTGCTAGCTAATGACATGAAATCTGTTTGATTTCCCCTCCCTAGCCTTTGGACAGTCAACATGAACTCCACATCACCTGCTTTTCTCTCAAGCTTCAACCAGCGGCTGAAAACGAAAACAGCCCCTGCTTCCCTCTGAAAGACACCACAGTTTCACTGCAAAAACAGCTCTTTCACATTCCCATGTCCTTATTTTCTTAAGTCCAAAGCGGAAAGCAATGTTAACTTTATTTCTCCCTCCCCTCCCTTTCAAAACATATTTACTTGCAAGGAGGAGATGTGCTTGGAGCTGGAATGGGAATGAAAGGGAAGCAACTTAAATCTGTCAGGTAGAAGTTGCTGAAGGGAAATGGGAAAATAAATAGAAACAGATTCATAAAAAAAAAAAGATGTTTTGAAAATAAAACCATCTACGCAGCAGGCCAGAGACTGCTATCAGTAAATGCAGCATAATCTCAGTCCTGTCACAGGCAGCACCGCGCAGGATTAAAAACGTGAAAGGGAGAGTGGAAGTGACTCAGACTCATTTCCTTCACCATTCAGGGCATTTTTATTGCCTTGTTCCCTCTCCGCAATTAGCTGTCAACTGTACAAAAAAGTACAAGCCTTTGGCACAGCCACAGTGAGTAACTGCACTGGAGCATTGCTGCAGCATGACGCTAACGGTGCTTTACATCAGCACAGGGCAAGACTTCCAGCTGGTGTTTATCATAACAGAGTGGCAAGTTCATTTTCAAGAGCTGACTACTGTGCCATGGGTGGGATTCACCTGACCCACTTAGAGCTGTCTGAAATGATGGGTTGGTATTAGCTAGTGTCCAGGTCCCTGCTCTTGGCATCGAGGACAGAGAGGCCTTTGCACAGCAACTGCCTCTCCTTCCTCCTGGCTGCAGAAGACACAGAGGT
>JAVSBS010029459.1:100357-121952 GCA_033124195.1 Coracias cyanogaster | reverse complement strand
GCCTCACCCACCACCCCAACCATGACCACCTGGGTGAGGGCAGAGCCACAGGTGGGCCAGGTTCTGCCTCTGGAACACAAAGACAACAGGAAAAACAAAACATTCTGCTATGTTGTGACCCATTCACAGGTCAACTCCAACTTGGGGCCCACAACTTGGGCCCCAGCACTTCAATGATGCAACACAACTCTCCTCTCTCAGCCTCTTTAACCCACGTAAAAACACCAAAGAAAAATTCCTTGGAAACAGTCAGCATCTTACAGAAGGGGTTGTAATTATTAATCCAACCTTGCAACAGACTTGCACATACACTGAGTAGATTACACACTGCCAGTTGCATTAGCTGACTTAATTAACATGTGTATCAACAAAACACAACAACTAGTTCTATCTGACTTCTGAGTCCCTGTGAAAATACAGCTCCGACCCTTTTTCACCCCACACCCATATTCTTAGGGTAGCCTCAGGTACCTAACACATTACTGTGGGCACACTCTGGTCTGTCACTCTTCTGCTAGTCCCACACTTCCCTGTTTTAGGATGGTCAGGGAGATATTGGAATGAAGGTTGGTCTTGATGATCCTAGAGGTCTTTTCAACCTTAATGATTCTACAGTGTCCTGGCTGAATTCCCAAACATAAAATCACTGTGAGAGGCCAATGAAGTACCTAAATTCCACCAACTATGCTGCCACTCCTTCCAGAAATAACTATTTCACTTCCCCTCTGAGTAGCATGTGCCCTCCCTCATCCTTTCTCACAGTAAAACTAGATCTTTTTTGGTCTAATTTCCTTGGACTAATAGGCTCAGGTAGATGTCTTCATTGGATTACTTGAACTTACTTGTTGTGCTGGTTCAGCCATCATCGTTTTATGCTGCCAAAAGTTGCCTGATCACACAGGCCAACACTGAACTCAGCAACGTCCCCTCAGAAGTCTTCTTTCAGACAGTCCTGCCATAGGTTCCTGGGGGCCCAGCTCCTGCACTGCCCACTGCGGTGCCAGCATTGCCTGCTGGACACAACGGACAGAGATGGCTCCCTCAGTGGCCCTTCACATGGAAGAACACCATCAAGAGAGCTGAGCAACAAGCCCCAACAGAAGCCACACCCAATAGGAAGCTCTTCCAACTGGTCAGCTTCTGGTTAATATAATCCTGGCCTTGCCCACCACCGCAACCACGACCACCTGGGTGAGGGCAGAGCCACAGAAACACAGGTGGACCAGGTTCTGCCTTTGGAACATGAAGCCAATAGGAAAAACAAAACATTCTGCTAGGCTGTGACTCATTCATAGGTCACCTCCAACTTGGGGCCCATGACTCAAGCCCCAGCACTTCACCACTCCACTGTGATCATATTTGGTAAGTTCCTTGTTTGAACTGTATGGTCCATAAGTTATAACTGCACAGGGTAAAGATCTATGAAAACCAATATCTAAATATAAAAGTTATGTTACTATGCACTTATTATTTTTTGCAGCCATGAGGTTAACTACAAATAAACAATTTAACTTATATGTGTATTTATAGAAATGTATATGTAAAAACATATATGCACATTTTTCATACGTGTTTATGTATGTATCCTACATGAAAAGAAAGATTTGGAGTCTTTGTTCTTTTGAGCTATTAAAAATAACATTCAGAATTTAAAATGGGATTTTAATGTAGGTTTTCACATAAGTAAAATTATGCTTTCTATATGATCCTTCTTAAATATTGTTCTCAAAAAAACCAAGAGGCTTTTATAGTGCAACAGAATATAAGAATATCTTTGGATGAATAAATACTATTAGAAGCAATCAGCTGGAATTTAGGAGGTTTGAAGAAGGCTAGATAAGTTTGTGTCATTTTGGTACACAGAAATATAAAAACTCAGTTAAACTGCATTTTGAGAGAGAAAATATCAATGTTCTTATCTGTAATATTTTATCCTTAATCCCTTGAATTTGCCAAAAGTAACAAGTGAGCCTTATAACAGCTAAGAATGGAGTATTTGGTGCCAGTATGATAAGAACAACATTTTCGTCAGGGGGGTGACTTTCAAAATGTTTCTCAGTTGAATAACCTGGAACAGTTTCAGACAGAGTGTACAAAAGACGGCTAAAGACAACCAGAGGTTCTTCATAATTTAGAAAACGTGTCTGATTTTTCAGTCAAATGCTTTGTGTTACTGGGCAGAGTAGTAACGCTGATGAAATAATATTCAGATGCAAATCACCTTGAACAGATATGACTAGACTAACGATATAAAGAGTCAAGATACAGCTTATTTTTTAACATCTTTTTCTATTTTTTTCAACTCAAGGACCTTTAGAAGTTTAAACATTGGACTTGCATTTATAATGAACTGCACTGTTTTGTTATTGAATTCAGTGTACTGAACCCTTGAAAAATAGTCCATTGCCAAGTAGTGCTTAAGTAAGGATTGCATCTATTTACTGAAAAGCTTTTTCATATTCTTTATTCAACGTTGCACCTACGGACTGTGATTATAATTCTGTAGTGTTGAGCTGCATAAAATCTGAATTTTAATGTCTTTGCATTTTTTCATTTGTTTTTCTTTTTCACTGCTTATACTCCCAGTGAACCTTTTTCTGAACACAAATGCCCTTTTCCTAAATCCTATGAGAAACTAAGACATAGGAAAAAAAAAATTAATTAGATATTTTGAACTTTAAAAGTTCTACAGCAAGATGCATATTTATTGATGGCTAATAAAATATCCAATATCAGTTAGAAATTGATAACACACTTTTGTTTAAACTGCAATTATAAAGCATTGAAAGCTTGCAATACTTTTCAGCAAAGACCTACAAAATATCCAGGAAATGTCTCTCTTCACTTTCAGGAGTTTCATATTTCCTTGAAAGTAAATTACAGACTCACAGAATAATTTAGGTTGGAAAAGACTATTAAGATTATCAAGTCCAACCATTAAGCCAGCAGTGCCAAGTACACCACTAAACTATGTCACCAAGCACCACGTCTACGCATCTTTTAAAAACCTTCAAGGATGGTGACCCGATCACTTCCCTAGGCAGCCTGTTACTGGGCTTTACAACCCTTTCAGGGAACAAATTTTTCCTAATATCCAATGCAAACCCTCCCTGGTACAACTTGATGTTTATCAAGTGGGTTTATCTAGGCGGGTTTTGAAAGTCTCCAGAGAAGGAGACTCCAGAACTTCTCTGGGTAGTTTGTTCCAGTGCTCTATCATCCTCACGGTAAAGAAGTTTCTCCTCACATTGCAGTGGAACTTCCTGTGTTCAAGTTCATGGAAACCTCAATTCTATCTCCTTTTCTTCTGCATAGAGATGCTGTTCGTAGTTGCTTGCAGGAGGGGGAAGATTCCAGATTTGTGTTCCTCGGCTCTATGCATAAGTTTGGGTAAAGTAACAGAACTCCGTTGGGATTTAACTGCTGCTGCTACGGTGGGATATTATACATTTATCTCATGCGGTAGCATAACACTCCATGTTTACAGAATTGAATGCATGCATTTGAGGATGCACATCATAAACACCCTCATACAACACACAAAGAAAAAATTAGCAAGGATTATCTCTCATAATGTCTTCACTTAAATATAAGTTTCTGTCTTGTTGCATGATTTCAGTACTTTAAAGTAGCTATTTGCAGTGAAATTTGTGTCTTGGTAGAAGTCTATTTGCATGAAACAATTTCAGGAACCCATAACTGAGGTAGGAGGCTTTTTAGTAGAAATGAGGCAAACCTCAGTGAAGTGAAGACACTTTAGAATTATAGAACAGTTTGGGTTGGAAGAGACCTTAAAGATCATCTAGTTCCAGCCCCCTGCCACAGGCAGGGACACCTCCCACTAGACCAGGTTGCTCAAAGCCCCATCCAACCTAGACTGGAACACATCTGGTGTGTTAAAAAGCTTTGATATGTTTTGGATGGGTATAATTTTCTTCATATTGAGAAATGACTAAAGAGACAAAATCCTACACACATATGCATATGCTAATAGTTACAATACTTATACATCTTTTCAATTAAAAAATAGGTTGCTTTATCAGGCCAACTTATAAATAGGACAATAGGACTTATAAAGATTACAGCATAATCTTATTGTAGGAGTCATTGAACTGCCATTATAATACCGTTCAATAACATAGTCAATGACGGCCAGCAGATCATACAATTTTCTTCCCCTTCCCCTCTCCACTTCTCTGCTTCACTTCACTTTTCTTCTTTCATTTTGCTTTCTTTGATTGTATTTCATACGGTTGATATTTTCTGGTAAGCAGTTGCTTTGAGTTTCCCAAATATATTAAAAGGATTATGGCACGTTGTTTCTATTTAATAGTTACATATAGTTATAGCGTGAAGTAACTATTTCAACACACTCACTTCCAAAATAAACAATCACTGAAATAATAGAAATCACATGTAGAAATATTCTAAACGTGTTCCTAAAATGTAGACTAGAATGTATATTGAATACTTAAGTGCAAACACTCTGTATCCCATTAGTACTCTGTGAGACATTCACTTATTTTGCTATTAATATCATTAAGAAGAAAATGAATGACTACGAAACTCTTGGCTCTGCAAGCTGATCAGTTTTGCTTTTAATGTGAACTGATGTCAACCAGTTGCAAGAAAGCAAAGGACAACACAAAGACCAGATGCCAAATAATTTGCACTCCCTGTAGTGAGGCAATTATTCCCTTGGAAGCTCTCACCATCGTTATAGCATGAATTCTGCACAGACTTCAAGTGTACTTACCGCTTTCTACTGCATTCCTGGCACTGCAGTTAACACTATTGATACAAATTACAGAGGAAGACGGCTGAAACAGGTCTATATCACAGACATGGAAATTAATAGATCTCCCTGCTAATGTCAAATTCCTAGTTCTGAGAAAAGCTGCAATTTCACAACTGTAAACATGTGCCTACAGAAAGGGGAAGGAATATACATACAAAGGGCAAATTATTTCATATTAAAATAGCTACCATTTGGAAAAAAAATATTAAGAAGTACAAACTAATACTTGAAGTTCACAACATTAAATGGGGAAATATAATACTCTAGAAGGAAATAAGGCAATTCTGGATTTGTCAAATGTTTCAGAAGGCAGATCACTTTAGCGTCATTGCTTTCTGTTGCTGAAAAGTTATTAGCGTGACTCCTCAGCAATGGCAGTTTTATACCTTTGTGGTTAAGAGTACAAATATAGGAAGTTTTTCATGTCTCTGGGCTGATATCCACTTAGTCACAAAGACATATTCCTGGGAGATGACTATGAATAGATCACATCAAGCAGCAAAATGTGATGAACTGTTACCAAGCTTACTACTTATCACAACAGGAAAACACAAGGATTTTGCTAAGTGTGCTTAGTTTATGAAAGTTAGATTCAAAGAAAACTGATTTTTTATTAATTTTATTCTTCTTTTACATTTTAAAGAGTGAAAACTATGTGATTGAGTAAGAGGTATTTAGTTGTATACCAGTCTGTCTTCCTGCACTTTGGAGAAGCCAGGGTTTAAATAAGCTTTTTCTTGCATTTTGGTTTGAATCCAGTGCAAATTATATCGTTTATTGGTTCAGAAAGGATACTTAATTTGTGTGTGGCACCTAATTATTGCACATGTAAACGTGTGCTCAGACAAGCAGCCATCCATATATTTTTTTCAATTACACCTGCATAACATATACATGCACATAATTACAGTGGCCTCAGTGACAGAAATGTAACAGAAACAAGATTTCACTTACCCTATGATAAAGATTCATTCTTGTCATTAAATATCTGCACACTTGGTAGACACAACTTTAAACAATGCCTGGCTGAACATTAGACTGTATTTCTTAATTTTTCCAACTAGAGTGTACATCAACTTTAACTTAAGCATTGACTAACTTTAGTGCCTGAAAATACAGATGTACTATTATGGATGTTGAGTTTTGCCTCAACAGCCCAATCTCCATAAAACAGACGTGAGTTCTAACTCAAGCCAATGGAGGTTGCTAAATCCTTTTACAGTAGTGAACATACTGTCTGCACAGTAAATGAAAGAGCAATTACTTTGGGATCCCAATATTTAATCCCTTGAAAGTAGAAACATTAGCACCATGAAGTGAAATGTATGACCCTCGTAACATCCATATACTGATTATTTGTTTTTTTCCAGAACTGAGACCAACAGAGCTTGAGAATGCTAGAGAATGGTGGGCAGTGTAGGAGTATAAAGAGAAAGATTTAAGCCAGAGATAATAAATCCCATGCAACATAACTTCTGGATCTCCAGTACTACCTCTGTGCTGGGTCCAGTGATTCTGCTGGGGGAACAGGGCTGCCTCAGAGCAGAAAACACAGTTGCTTACAGTGATTTGATTATTCAAAACAATATTCAATTCAAAGAGCCAATTCAAATATTCAATTAAAAAATAAAAAAAATAACCCCATCACTGTTCTCCATTGAACGCTATAGTAACATCTAGTCAAAGCTTGTTTTCTACAATGAAATTTGGAGATCTTGGTCAAGTATCAGTTTACATTAATTCAGAGTTTAGATTCCCAAAGCTTGAGATTTCTGCTCAATATCTGATGTAACACATTCCAAAACATACTGGAAGGGAATTCCCCTCTTCTCACCCTTCTCAAACATTCAGACTAATATTTTCCTTTTCTGTATTCCATACTTATCTGAAAAATTATTTTTTCACAGAATCCTCTTACCTTTCTCTCCTCCCCCTAGAATTATATGCCTCCCTCACAATGCTAAAACATAGTAATTTCCTAAACTGGGAAAATTCCAAAATAGAAAATATTTTAGTTCCTAAATAATACAGGACTATTACAAGAGGATTAAGGGAGAAAGTGAGGGCTATTAAATGCTCAACAAAGAGTCACATGAAGTGACAATATGCGTGTAGCAGTATGGGGAAAGTACATCAAGACAGATGCATCAATCACCTTTATGCAATTCAATTAGAAAAAGGTAGGATAATGCAATACCACTGTAAAAAATCATGAACACAAAGCATTTTATGCTTAATCATAGCTGTCTTTGAATAATTTGCTACTAACTCCTTTTACTTTGATACAGAAAATGTACAAATAAAATACAAATCTGTCTGCAAAATAATCAACAGTTAAGCTAAAGACTTATACAAGTGAAAGAGACTCTTCCTTGTATCATCCAATACTCTCCCATGTAAAGAGCTAAAAATATGGAAACTTGAGACTGCTGAGAGATAGGTGTGGGAGTTGCACCTCATGTGAAATCAAATAGCACTTTTATTAAGATGCTCTGTAAAGTACAGCATATGCTAGGAATACAGACAGGTAACACCTTGCTTCCTCATTCCTCCTTTCCCCTTCTACCCAGAATGTTTTATGCCTTCCAAAATAAAAATAACTTAGGAATTTGTACTTCTAGTTACTCTGATCAGCGATTTACAAGTGAAAAATTAAAGCCCACTTTTTGCTTACAAAAGAAAATTTGTTCCTTACTGTGTGAGAGTCTGCAAAACCCCTCTTCCTGCTCAATTCTTCCAACATCATGTCTGATGCAGTCCTTGAGGCCTTTTTGCTTCTATGGTCAGCAGCAGATTCATATAGATCTGATGTGTCTTCAAGGTTTGGCTTCTATGGGATACGTAGCGTTTGTACTTGTACTCTGTAAAATAATAAGATACCTCTAGAAAAGGACCAGGAATTGAGCTTGCAATGAACCCCTGGTCATCCACAGTGCTAAACAGCTTGCCCTCTGGCTCTTTTCTGATCCAGTTCAGACAGCCATTACACTTAAGTTTACTCTCACTGGGGCTGATGCATCGGTCATCTTGTATCTCCCTCAGTTCTGGTAGCCTGTTTCTACACTTCGAAGCCGTCATTCTGGAGATAGTTTATTCCAAATTTACTACGTGAAAGATGAGCATGTTTGGCTTCCTCGACTATCCATAATCCTCCAGAATTTTGTAGAATAGAAAGGAGAAGGTCTGAACCATGTGGACATGAGTCAATGTATGTCACTTGACCTCTGTGATAGGGACATATCTCAGGTCCTCTTTTACTTGACATTAGAGACATATCCATTAAGTTTGACGGCACAGGGCTTGCAGTGCCTCATGGCAGGAGCTAAGACTTTAATTTCCTAGTGGCTTCCATGACAGCTGAGATTATTTTGCAAGGATTGATGTTATAATGTCTTTATAGAGCATCACATTTTTACCTTGGTGATAATATCTTTCCTAATAACTAATTAATTATTATGCTTTTCCAGTGAAAATTGCATGAATTAGCAAGTATTTCTTAATCTAGCATAGTTAGTAGTCATCTGATATCTCAGCTGTCAACTTTTTGTCTGACTTCCAAGATTACTGGTAAGAAGCATTTGCAAGAAACCTTCATGGTTTCAATTAGTGTTTACACCACAGTGAGCTTGATATACTATTGATCCGTCTTAGCATGGTTGCCAAAAATCTCTTCACCAGAGCAATATCCTGTAATTGCAGTTGCACAGACGAGAAAAAGAAAAAAATGTTCCCATCTTAGGGGAATTAAATTGATACAATATTTTAGAGTTGCTAACTATATTGAACGACATATTCACATGGAAATAAATTCATACTGAAGTCTTTATTGTCTGCTTACAGACAATATTGTTATCACCTGCATACTTGAAGTCTAGATATAATCTGTGTTCTTCCCCTTGTTAATGAATTAAATCATTCCTAGGCTTTGCTCAGCCATACCCAAATACTAAGACCGGGATCTTCCTCTTCACTACGGCTGAAATAGTAAGTACTTTTTCAGAAGTGCAAAATACTAGTCTCTGATGTGGACTACAAACCCATTGTAGTGAGTAAAAGTGAACGTATTTCCTGACTGGGCTACCCTGCCCGGGGTGCATACCGTGACATTATCCCTGGAAGAAAAAAATGCATAATTGCGAAAAAAAGGCCTAAAATCTCTAGAACACTGGCTACAAAAGTGAACTTAGTATGGGTACAGCATAGGCTAGAAGGTTCCTGTATTGAAGGCAATACTTAGAGAGGAGGAGGAAATAAGTTTTGCTAGTGATTAACTTAAATAAGGTGACACATTGTAAGTCGAAGTCACTTGCTTTGGAAAAACTAAACAAAACTAAACAAAACATGCAAATAAAACCTTTACACTATACAAATCATTGAGGAAAGACAACAAAACAACCAAAAGCTATATTGACCTTCACCTTTAATGAAAACAAATGTATGATTTGGTGAAAAATCATAAAAATGTTTATTAAAATAGGAAATTCCTTGACCAAAACACCAAAACCTCCTATTTCATATCAGACTACTGTGATGTTTCAAGAGAGTTGTGGTTCATACATCTCATGTTCTCTTACAGGGACCAACTTCCCATTTGGATTGCAATTTCTAACAAAGTCCCCCTCTAGTGAAAGCTAAGATGAGACTAAAGATTCGTGTCACTTTTGTTTACCACAAATGTAGGACTACAGGGAGGAAAAAAAGGAATATGAACATAAAGTATTACCTTAAAAATTTAATTCAGTCAAAAAATCATTTTACCTGAAAAAATTAGACTCGAGTGAAAATGTTAGCAGTATTTTTTATATAATCCTAAAACTAAAGCTGGTGCCCAATACAAAATGTAACCCCAAAAACTCAGTCTTAATGTCTTTTCAATACTGATTTTTGTGAATCTATTCACAAAGTAAAGCGCTACTCATCTTTTGAGTATCATCATCTGAGGTGATCAGCACCTTTCTTGATGGGTTTTTAACATTTAGCACAGAATTATGCAGCCCACAGGGCCAACCATACCCTGGGATGCATCAGGAGGAGTGTGGCCAGCAGATCAAGGGAGGTGATTCTCCCCCTTTGCTCTTGTGAGACCCCCACCTCAAATACTGCATCCAGTTCTGGTGTTCCCACCATAAAAGGGACATAGATCTGTTGGAACGAGTCCAGAGGAGGACCACAAAAAAGATCCAGGGGCTGGAGCATCTCTGTTATAAGGATAGGCTGAGGGCACTGGGATTGTTCAGCCTGAAGAAGAGAAGACTCCGAGGGGACCTTATAACTGCCTTCCAATACCTGAAGGGAACCTACAGGAAGGCTGGAGAAGGACTTTTCACAAGAATATCCAGTGACAGGACAAGTGGAAATGGTTTTAAATTGAAGGAGAGTAGGTTTAGACTATATCTTAGGAAGTAATTCTTGCGTACGAGGTTGGCAAGACTCTGGAAATAGATTGCCTGGAGAGGCTGTGGATGCCCCTCCCTGGAGCTGTTCAAGATCAGGTTGGATGAGGCCTTGAGCAGCCCAGTCTAGTTGAGAGGTGTCAGTGCCCATGGCAGGGAGGTTGGACTAGATGATCTCTAGGGTCCCTTCCAACCTAAGCCATTCTATGATTTTATGATTCTATGATCATGTGTTGTAGCAATTTTTAATTCGGCTGAAACAAAACTTCATTGAATAACCTGAAGGCTAGTCTCAGAGTTGGACAAAGATCTTAAGAAGAATCTCAGGGAACAAGTTATGAAACTCTCACCAATGATTGTTAAGAGCTGGCTTCAGAAATTAGGTGATCAGTCTACATTGACCTTCCATGAAAGTTCACTAAATCCCATAGCCCCATGTGAATTTTTTTGTCTAAATCTTTGGATGTAAATTCCATCCTGAATATGCAATCTATATCAATAAGGACTATTTTATCTTTTGTTTCCAACTGCATTCGTGGTCTTGACATATGTATTCATAGGAAGCTGATTTATTTTTTTAACTTATTCTTTCCATTCTGTCTTTGTTATCTTCCTGTATTTCACCTATACTTTATATCCCTTGCTATAAATAATATGCTGGTTTTGCAGCTTATTCTGCAGCTGTAACACCTCTGGTCTCCCTCCGATGAAGTGTTTGCTGTCAAGAGGAGTCCAGGGCATTCAGCTCTTCACAGGATCAGTCTGTATCTTAGCTCTCAAAGGCAATGCATTTCCTAGGCCATTAAAACACTAAATCTGTGTAAATCACAGGGAGTAGAGAAAGAAAGAAAGGAAAAAAAAGAAAGGTAAAGATCTTCTGAAAGTTATGTAATTGGAAGCCTCTGCAACATTTTTTTGTAAAACTTTGTACATAAGAAGTCTCCAGGCATCATTAGCACTAGCAGACATTGACGTTGACATGTCTAGTCTTCCTGACATTTTAGTGACATTTTTCCTTACGCATGATGTTTGCATTCTCTGCACTATCTTAGCAGTCAGTGCCTCCCACCCAGTCCTATAAGTCATGCTCAAGACAATGCCTTAGTTGTCCACACATCTCGTCTGTGCTTTTTCATTCCTATGTATGGCATATTTGATGTTATCGTTGATTAAAACTTCACAACTGCCAGGGCATTCTGACCTCTGTATCAGCCTGTCAGAAACTTGTTTTAATTAAGAGCTCTCTACCAATTAGTTCCATACATTTTTAATCTCTCACCACTTAGCAGGACTTGGGGGTACTCTAAGGGTATCCATAGACTTTAAGAATGGATTCAGAATTGGAGGAGGGAAAAAAGTTAATAACAATAAAACAATGTTCCTCTATTTTCCTGTCCCTTAAAGAACTAAGTAACCTTTAGTTCTGTGACTCTCATTCCTTGCAAATGGTTTGATATTCAGCTGGTGTAGCTGCACTTCTTTAGGGCAGCATTACTATACACAAGCCTTTCCCTGTATTTATATCTGGATAGCTCCACTGAATTGAAGGAGGTCACGCACAGGAACAAAGCAATACAGAACTTGGTGTAATGCCATTATGAGGGAAGATCTATACCTGTTTCCATTTAGTCTTTGGCAATACTTCACAATAGCTTTGCTAAGCTAATACCTACTGTTTTTCAGTGCATTATGTGTAACAGTAGGAAGCATTAACAAAAAGACTCCCATAGACCTAGCTCATGAATTTGAACAGTAGGAAATGCTTCCTCCTACTAGTTTTATATCAGCACTGCAATTTCTGTTGCATGTTTCAATAGGTCCTAAATCATAAAAAGGACTTTAAGACCTTGCTGTGAATTTCACATAAAAATGTCAGCAATAAAAGAAACATGGATTACTAAGTCTCATGCAAAGAGTGATCTAATCATAGCGATACAGGATTACTCTTAAGCTCTCTCTTTTTTATAACAAATTTTTAGATAGAAATGTTTTGTTCGATAGATTTGAAGAGCTCCATTACAAGAATTCTCTATGTCTCAATAGATAGGAGATACATATTCAAATCCTTCCCAAGGAGGTGTGGGTTGGAATTCTGATGAACTGAACACCACATTAAAATTCAGGTTGCTGCATAAAAATCAGAGCATTACACATCAGTTTGGATCTATCTTCTAGCCATCATCTCTTCCTTTAGCAGATCTACAATAAAATGGTAACTTCATCCATACCTTTGTGAAGAGCATTTTACAACTACTATGTATTTAGTATGATCAGAGTATATTTACTAGACCAAGGTGATTTGGGGACCTGATGTAGAGGAACTAAGCTCTTGCCTAAGCTTAGGTTGTGTCCAGGTGCTACACTTCTAAGATTGGGGAAGATCTGGACACATGCAGAAAGGAAATCTTATGCAAGGACAGAACTTTTATCAAGCAATGATTTCTTAAGGCACTTTTAGAGTAAGGGAGATTATGTTGAACAAGGATGTTTTGGATTGCACCACTGGATCTGTGTAATTTAAATTCTATTTTAGGTTAACTAAATCCTAGATCCAGATAATTGTAGTTCCAGCTCAAATAAGGCTTTATTTACTTAACTTGTTTTATTTTCCACAAAACATGTATTTTGGGCTATCCCCTCAAGGGACGCAGATTTAATCTATTCTTAACTGAAAGTGTTTTTTTGTGTTTCTTGCTCTTTTTAGTTTAAAGTTCAGATCAGTGTGTTAGTTATGAGACAGTAGGTGCATGGAGCAAAGTGAAAGACAGACTACATTATTATTTGTTGAGTAATGGAAGTACACCAATAAACAGTACTGGAAACCAGATACAGTAAGCATCTCAGGCAGCAACTTCTAAGGGTGAACTACAGCTCCTAGGGAGGCCAGTCTAGAATATGGTGTTATATTGTGTTACTAAATAAAAACATGAAAGGGTACGTCCTTGTGAAGGGAAAGCAGAAAGAAAAAGTAGACTAAAAATCCTAAAATAACCATCAGTATGTTTACTGTTAATGGTGGATGTCAGAGGAAAAAGTGCAGTAAATGAAGTTTTGAAAAAGAACTAGAGACAGAGCTAAAAATACCATTCAGGTTATTTTTCCCTGTTTTCCTGCCTCTCTCCCCTTCTCAGTTCCCATGATCAAAGCTGTGAGGTGTTTTTTGGTTCTGTTTGCTTTTTCCAGTCTACCTTGATGGAATAGGCATATACAGCTAATAGTATACAAAACTAGATTTCGGGCAAAACGCTACCCAATTAATACAACCAACACTCAACCGCTCACTGCAGAGGAATTGGATGAGATGACCTTTAGAAGTTCATTCCAACCTAAAACATTTTATGAATCTATGATTCTATGATTCTCTTAACTGTGCCAGTGATAGTCATAACAGAAGTCATAACAATATGAAAGAGCTTCATTTCCTAGATACTTGACATTAACTTTGTGCAAACTTCAGCTTGAGAAGAAATCCCAAACATGTTATTTGTGATGTGTTCTTTTTGTGCCACCTAAGAACATACTGTGGCAGGCGCAGCCTCCCCAGCAGACAAAACATGAAAAAAACAGGCCATACCAGTGTGATTTGGGCCCTCAGCCATTAACCTGAACCCCACAGTGATTAACTGGCACCTCAGGGTCTAGACCCTCAGCCTGTTTTGTCTGGGCTTGCCCCCTCAACCAACTAGAATGACCACAGTGCACCCTTGGCTAGGGTCAAGACCAGTTGAGCTGGTGCTTTGCAGAGCAGCGGGTCTGGCAGTTGGACCCTCCCTTTGGATATGCCACCCAAGGATACTGCCAAAGACTGAGTGATTCTGCATGGATGGAGCGAGCCTCACCTTGCCTTTGGTGAGTGATGTTTAGGGTGCTCTTTTGTGGGAGGCTTCCACTTTATGAGTGAGTGCCTGCCCATTTTGGTTCATCTTTCCTTAAAGTTTAGGAATTAGTTGTGTAGTAGTTACATTCCCAACAGAGAGCTGAACTTGTATCCTGTCAGAAGGAGTGCTGGACAACTTAGGTTGCAATAAACACCCATTGTTTTGTGGATGCCACTGTGACACATGTATAAACTCTATAAATCTGACACAAAACCAAAATAAGCACATCTGCAACTAACTAACAAGGTCAAGAGTTAGCAGACGAACGAAAGTATGAAAACGAAGAATGTTCTAAGCTGCTATAATTAAAAATTAGAAATGAAATATACTACGGCATTTGGGTAGCAAAGATCTGGATGTACATTTTGACAACTGAGTTGTGTCCAAAATCCACTGTGAGATTTAGGTCTGCAGAGTCTCCCTGTGTCCCCTTCTCCTCTCCCCCATCAGAAAGCAAGACCTGAAGAGTGACTCCAGCAGAAGCACTTCAAGCAAAAGAGAATTTGGATGACTGGGGAGCTGAGCTGTGCTGCAGCACATGTCAAAAGATAATTTGAGACTTGAGCACAGAGATGCAGAGGGAAGAACAAGAAAGATTGGCTCAAACATGAGGTTCCATATGACAACGTGACAATGTGTCCACTAGTGAAAACTCATGGGTGCCAGTGATTCAGAGATGTCAGCCTGGAGTTTTTTAACTCTTGTGTGCCAAATGTCATTAAGCTCTATTGAAAGGAGATTTTATCAGGAAAAGCAATAGAAATATTTCAGTCCATTACCTTTCTGGAACTAATTACAACATTTAATTCTTTGTCAAGAGATACACTTAAAAAGAATAGTTCTGAGGATGCCTTTTGATAATTTGCCTTATTCCATGAACTGGTAGGATATGATCCATTTCTTATGTTAAGTATAAGGGATATTGAGTCTGACTCAGTATTAGCTTCTTTTTAGGATCATTGCTTCTCCTCTAGAATAGGCTGTGGGACTTTGAATTTTGATACATGCATATTGTCACTGCTCTGCATAGCCTTGGTGATATGAAAATAAAACTGCTGCAGGGTATTGCACCAAACATTGGCCTCTAACATATCAGGTTTTTTGGCCAGAGAAGCTATAAACTGTTCCTTCTGTGGTGTTTGTGGAATAGAGTATCTGTCATTTTATTGGGATAAAGCAAGTATTACATATAGGGAACAAAACACCTGCAGTTGGTTTTGATACTTCTCTAATGAACAGAAGAGGGATAGTCTCCTTCAACCTTGTGAAAATACCTCTTTTTTTTTTTTAAGTAATTGAGGCAATTCATTCTTCCAGTCAGAATGCCTACTGTCCTTGGTTTACTGCTTAAATCTTTGCAATAGGACAGCTGAAACTATTTTGTAGTGTAAGTCCACGTTCAGTTCCTAGGAGGTAATTTTACAAGGAATCGTTCTCAGAAAATAGATTTTTAAACAAAAAAACCCCCAGTTTCTTAGAAAAAAATAATTGAGAAGATGAACTGAGTTCCATTCTACTGTTGCTTTCACTTTCAAACAATGTATTTTAAATAATTGATATGATTTAATAGTTAAAGAGATCAATAACAGCATTTGCAAACTTTGAAAAGCCAAATTATATACTGTTTTAGTACGATTTAGATAGTTGTGTGATGACTTAACATTTTTAGATAATATAAACTTCTGTTCCTATTTTCTTAACAAAATGTTAAGATTACCAATTGTATGGATAGACTTCCGGTAGACTTTACTGTGAGATAATACTCAACCACTAGTCCGAAGAGAATTAATATTCTTTGAATACACATTTTCATAGAAATCCACAAGAAAGCAGGAGCAGTTATGACAATAGTAGCAGAATTTCAATCTAATATGAGATGTATTAATAGTAAATGCACAAACAGTAATATTATTTTTATTATTTTCCAATACAGAGCTGATATTTCTTTTTTTTTTTTTTTAATAGATAATTCACACTCAATTTATTTTTAGAGATCTCATTTTGTATGTATTCTTTAGTATTTTGATCCATTGTACCTTTAGCTGTCCTTTGGATATTCACTTACTC
This sequence comes from Coracias cyanogaster, assembly GCA_033124195.1. Classification (NCBI taxonomy): domain Eukaryota; kingdom Metazoa; phylum Chordata; class Aves; order Coraciiformes; family Coraciidae; genus Coracias; species Coracias cyanogaster. Next base: position 105,816 of record JAVSBS010029459.1, on the reverse strand, counting down.
AGGTATATTTGAAATTAGGATATTAGCTAAATGAATAATCACAAACATGCTTTACTTAAAGCAACTTTTGTACTTTTCTATCATTCCGCAACAAATTGAGGAGAGCAAGGAAAAAAAATTATTGCCAAGCTTCTTCATTGTCAAAGAAGTTATCCTAGGAAAAAAAAAAAGTCTGGATATATAGCTATTTTTGTAACATACTGAAGTTACATTATATAAGTTAAGAACTTTAAGAGAAATATGCGAGTGCTTTGTTTAAAATTTTTCATCCTTTAAATGAGCACTTTGAAGCTATTAGTTTACATCTTTGTGGTTTATTGAAAGTGAAGGCTACTTTGAATCTCCACAAGTCAAAAGAATAACAATAAAAAATAGTAATGAAAAGAAGCTAATAATACCACACAGCTTTCTGTTTTTTAAAAACCTTCCATCTCCATACTCTTTTCACTTCCAGCCAGCTGAAGAATCATCACTATAATTTATTTGTAAAATTAGTGCTCATGAAGAAGTTGATTACTGTATGCTTCCATTAGATTAAATCTTTATGAATTTTGTTCATGTGCTTAACTTAAAGCTGGAGATAAACCTTCTCCATGCATTTTTAAAGTTCAATTTAAAGCACTAGATTTATAAAACCTGATATCGCATTCCAGCTGTACTCTCAACAGTGATCAATGTTAGCTTGAAGAAGAAAACTCATGAGACATTAATAGTATATCTGAAACAAAACCCAGCAACTTTCCAGATATAATTCGAATATAGACTACCAATTGTTTTTTCAGTATGGTGCAGAAACTGTTGTCCTAGAAAATTATTGCTGGAACATCTCTAACTCTTGGTTAGGTCACTCATCCTTGAAAGGTTAGAAAGCATTGTTAACTGTTCTTCATCCAGGCTATGAATTCATATAGATGATACAAGAGTTTTCTGTTTAAATCAACGGGAGATTGTATTGATTTAGGAAGGAGGATTCTTGCTTATGTTTTTAAAGCCCTGTTATTGGCCATAATTAGTACTATATTTGGCTGAGGAATTATGGTCCAAATGATGGTGTATGCATCCATTCTTACGCTTTCAATAAATGTTTTAAGCTATTGAACTTGGCTTATTTTCTAGCTTATCCTAGCTCTTTCAGTTCCATATTCCTGACTCTCAAAATTGTGCTAAATCCCCAGTAAATGTGCAGTATTTAATTCAAATTGGTATGGTACAATTAGTCTTTTCTTCCACTAAAAAAATGAACTCTCAAGAACAGTAGAATTATTTTGTAATTTAGCTACTGCTCTTAAACTTCGTGACTACCTGCCATTGCCTGGAGTTCTCCAAATTCTTTGGCTAAAGAGCAGTCATACTAAGTTGTCTGCAGTAATCTCCCACTGTCCCGCAATCATATAATTGCCTTCTGAATACTTTCCAAGCAGTGTTCAGAATTGACTATTGATCCATGCTATGAGTGAATAGCACACATACTGTTAAGCTTGTCTTTTCTAAATTTGGGAACCCGTGTTCAGGGTTAACCCCCACTTTGAAGTGGATCAGAGCCCATTGTGCCTCCAATAAAATCTTCACTGCACTGCTGGTGTTTTCATGCATGACATAGTTCTCAGGGCAACACTTCCTGGCTAAAGTTATCAGTTCATATAGATACAATCCTTAAGACCATTAACCATGGAACTTTGTGTATTCTGTACAAGCAAGGGCTTCAAAATGGAGTTTCTACAACTGAATATTTCCAAGGTACTTTAAGGAAGCAAAAAAATCTAATTTATGTTGAATTCCATTAAGGTCTCAGCATATGACTCTCCTGTATTCCTTGAAAAATCCCATCTTAAATATCCTGGTTTTTAAAAAACAGCACATCAATTATCCTTTTACTCCTACTTGATGTCTAGGGGAAAAAGAGGGCATTTATTTTGAGTGGATTCTGTTGGGACTGATACCCTGGCCGAAACAGTGGGTATTATCAGATACTTCACAGGAAGAGGAAATAGCCTCTAGAGAGAGCAGTTCTGGAATAACTCACCCAGAGGAAACCTCCCTGCTTTTTCTTCACCAGCTAGCAGTTGTATTGCACTTTCTGACATGAAAAACTGTTTTTAAAATTTGAAAGAAAAGCTATTTTTTTTTCTGATTAAAATTTTTGTTGGTTTTTTTTTTTTCTTATCTATGTAGATTTTTAGCATTTAAGTAATATCCAGCTCTTGGTCTCAGTGGTATTATGTGGCAATTAGTGAATTAAATCACTTTGTCTTAGGCAGAATCATCATCACCAGAGCAACTAAGTACATTAATGAACATATTTTGACAAGATACACAGAAGGCTTCTGTGACGTACAGAAGCAAAATCTCCATTTTTCACATAGAGGACTGAGGCACATAGATCCTCACTAGTCTGACAGAAATTAATGGAAATTATATACCTAAGGACTTTTGAGGATCTGGAGCAAAGAGATTAAATGACTTGCTCAGGTCATTGCTCAAGGAGTTTGTCAGTGGAAAAATAATTCCTGAAATCCACAAGTCTTTTAATTTGATTCCTAGGATGTATTCTCCTTACTCTGTGTAATATCTTCCTGCAGGCTGCTGAAACAATGATATCATGGTCCTTTATACTACTTCTCCATTTAGGGACTAATGAGGACAGGACTCCAAAAATATGCAGTTGTGACACCAGATTCTTCATCCTATGTATTCATATTTGAAGATAGAGCGGTCCTCTTTGTCTGTATGTCAGTCAGGAACCTCAAGGGAAAAATAAGGAAAAAACCCTGTCAAATCAAGCTGAATGCTCGAAGTGAATAAATGGTTCAGAACTAAGATCTATAGTCTTTAAAGCTCCGTATCTTAGAAGTGAACACAGTACAAACATGCATCAACTGGAACATGTACTAGCTGTGCTGAATTTACATAAGGTAGGATATTCACTAGGGCTTTTCTTCAGGCAGCCAGGGGAGACCTAGGAGGTCAATCCACTCACTTTTCAAAAGGTGAAGCATTTGAGATGGGATTTTTCAGGAAGTATAAAGTGAGGTACTGATAATATACTGGAATTCAGTGGAAACTGGATTTCTTCTTTTTTTCAGAAGGTATCTTTTTAAAAGCTCAGTTGCAGAACTGCATTCTGGAGGCTTTACCAAAGCCTGAAGGACGGGTTAAGAATGTGGAAGTGGAGCCTTTGCAAGGGTGTTCTCTGCAGCAAATAAATTGTTCCTCCCTTTTTATTCACCTCTTCCTATTTCCCTAGTTCCTTTATCACTCTACCCCTTAGCTGCTATCAGCATTCATGGATTTGATCTCCCCAAGCCTCAATAAAGCTTGCTGTTATTGTTATCCCTGTGATGCTTAGCTGGAAACTGAGACCCTGAGGGACTATGTTCCACATTACTCATGGATTGTGAGCTGAACCATAAATAGCACCCGTACCCACGTCCTGACTCCCCATTTTTGTGCCTTAACATCAGCAATATCTTTGCTTCCTACAGTAACTTCTAAATTACTTGATTTCTCTTGCTCAAAGGGAGTCTTGATTTATGGATGTGCTTTCTGGCACTCTGTAGCAAGAAAAGTAAAATCATCCAAATAACGGAGGACTGTTGACAGACTGGGTTTCTGAACTATCCAATTTAAACAGAAAAACCAGAGATTAAACAGAGTAAGAACAAACATACACTCCATGCATCTCCAGGGACACAAGGTGAGAGCTGGCAAAACTTTTAGTAACATTTTTAAAGAATGTTGTAACAGTATGCAGCTGTAATATTTTATACAGTTTGCTCCTTGCAGCCACCTTGCAAATATTCTAATAATTACTGTTGGGTTTTTTTGTCTGATTTGCCTTTTTATGAAGTATTAACCATTTTGATGGCCTGAATTAAAAAAGATAAAGACCCCTAGCCTTGTACCAATCACCAAAATATGATTGCAACAAATTGATTTCATGGGGATTTACAATGTAGTTTCTTTCACTCTTCTATGCACTCTGAACCAAATATTTAATCTTTCCTTAACTGCCTTCATCAAGAAGACTTGATTCTGTCATGGGAGGATTTTTTAACAGTTTAGGTAAACAATGATAAAGCCATATAATATCATACTCTTACAGAACAATTCCAGCAGATTGCAGAGCACTTTGCAAAGGAGTTTAGTGCTCATTGACAACAAGAAAACTAAATTGAAGAGCAGCAAAAAGACACTATCGGAGCCAGACACATGAAAAATAAATCAGCTGAGTATTTTCTTTTAAATTATTCTTATTTTATATTCTGTATTATCCTGGTAAGTGTAGTTAGGTAGGTAACTTGTAAAGTAATGTTGCAGGATCATTATATATTCAAAAGGACTGTGACAACTCAAGCACAAATTCACTTTGTCTTTAACTCAGGTGGATTACACTGTAATTACGCCTCAGATAATGGTTCTCAGAATCAGTGTTTTGTTGGACAGATATTGGCAAATGTTCAACTTTGAATCAAAAGACTGACTATGTAATTTTACACAATATGATCTTATGCATACTTCCTTATTTAAGGAAAATAAAAGGAATTGATAATTGCTAAAACTTCATTTCAAATGATATTCAAACATGTAGAAGGCAGGTGGAGGAATAAAATATCCTCCTCTTCTAGAAAATCACAGCTCTCTAGACAGAATATGAAGAGTTGACGTGTCACTTTATGTGCTTACCCATCTTCTAGTCCATTGAATTAGCAGTGCTACAGTAATTTCCCAGAGTTTTTCCATCAGTCCAGCTCAAGTAGTGGAGGGAACTTATTAAGAGGCATGGAATATACTTTACATAAAATTAAAAAAAAAAATCCCAATAACAAGAAACCTGAAAAGGTATTTGCAGAAAAGCCAAACCAAAGGCTTGTAGTTCTGCAAATGGATTTGTTGTTGAAGGCATGTAGTTCTGCAACCTGGTACAAATTCAGAAAATAAAAGGAAAATCATTGGAAATGGTTAAATATTCTAAAATATGTTATTATTAAAATCCTGCTGAGAAATGTCTATTGTCAGTTAGCACACTAACTGATGACCTTCAAATTACCTTCTAGATAATGTAATTACCCAGATCATTTATCAAGAAGTAAGTTTCCTTTGAAAGAACAGATCCATATTTTAACCTCAGTAACTGTTAAAAGAATGCACATACATTGCTGGTTAAAAACATCAGAAGTGTGTAAGTTATGGTGTATTATATTAATGATATTATTACTGAATAATTTCAGTGTAATTATTAGTATTCAATACTACCAGAGATGGTTCATTATGGCTTTTCAAATTGACTAAAAATAATTATTTGCAGTTTTCATACTCTATGATCTTGAAGTCAGAAAAAAAAATGGCACTTTTCCAATTAGAACTGTGTTTTTCCAGGTTTAGTAGTGTAGTGGGTCTGGCTGAGCTGGTTTTCCCCACAGCTGCAGTGTTTTTGTGCTGGGAGCTAGAAGGGTGTTGAT